>JAZHYW010023707.1:0-271809 GCA_037355805.1 Ixodes ricinus
GCCATTACCATCCATCCATCCATCCATGGGCAAGATGCATGTGATTGGAGCAGAGTCTTTGCTGAACTCTGATACAGCCCTCTCGTCCCAACACGGGCTCAGGGCACCTGTCCAAACAATGACAGACTTGGATAACTAGCACAGCTACGGCTACAGCAATCCCAACTTTGCTTCTGTTAAAATCCATTCCGCATTAGAAGAAAATACAACTGTTAACACAGATGCTGCGAAATCTGCGGCCTGAACGCAATGGATGAGCGCCCACCTCTGATTGGCGGCAGCAGCTTGTAGAGTACGTCCAGGCGCTCCGACTCTCTGAGCACTGCCACCAGGTGCCCCACGCTGTTGCTCTGGCAGCAAGCGTCCAGCCGCGGATAGAGCTCCTGCAGTGCCACCTGGAGCGGAAGCAGGTTGACCCGCCGGGCGCGCTCCTCTATGCCCTGCATCCAGCGAATTACTTCTCAGCCACGCGGGTTGGGGCAGGGGACCTTCGACAGCGTTTTCATATTGAATCAAAAGTCAAACTTTTGGGGTTTCTAAGTGCAAAGTTAATGGAGGGCATCTAGCACTCCGGCAAAGGACTGAGGATTAATTTCAACCATCCGGGAACCTTCTGACATGCAGTTGAAATCTCGGTTACATGCTGCCTTCTCCGCAAATTTCGATGGGAACATGGGGCACATTCTCGGTAGTTTGCAGTGTAAGCACCATGCATCTGTGGCGGTCTAAAAACCCAACAAAAAGCAGAAACATCGCCCAAAAGCATCAGTGCACCTTTGCACGAGAGAAAGACCACTAGGGCATCAACACGCGCGTCCCGAGGCTGGCGCTCTGACCAACCGCCATTCCCATTTCAACTGATCTCGGCGCTCGGTCAGCTAGCTAGCTCCGAATTTGAAATAATGAGTAAATATGTTTTTATTTAAGTAGCATGGATGTCTACGTGTTCTCTGCGCAACACGTCCTTTGTCCAATGTCCAATGAAAGTTTCTGAAAATCGCTCGTAACTTTGGAATAAGACAACAATTTGTTCTGAAACCTTGGCTCCACGTCCGTACCTCTAGTGCTACACTTGGGTAGAAAATGAGCGTTCGACGATGTATAGCTTATTTTTGCGATTAATAAAACACTGTAAACGTTTCCTGGGGGACACCCTGTGCATTGAATGAAAAGATTTTAAGGGTTTGAAGTACCAGCCGTCATTTTAAGCGATGGCCACCACTATAGTCGGTTACAAGTCAAGAAGGTAGCGGCAAATGCCCCTCAAAGGGAATCATATATCCCTCCGCCACCTCCGCATCCAATAGCGTCCCATCGTTTCCGTGACGTCGCGGCCAACGCGCGAGGAGGGTCTTGGCTTTCTGTACATATTTGCTTTATCTTTCGACTTTGACTTAGCATTGTGGAAGCCACGAGAGGGAGATTAGTGTCTTCCCCTCCGACCGAAACAAAGACGACTTTCGGGGATTAGCTTCCCCCTCGATGGATACAAAGGCTGCTTTCAGGGGCTCGGTCCCCTCCCCGATGAATACAAAGGTCGCTTTCTTAAAAAGTGGGGGTCGAAGACAAGTTGGCACCACTCTGTGGCCATTATCTATCCAGTGAAGCGGAACAAGGAGCGTTTCCAGTGAACTCTTCTTTGGATGCGGAGGGATTTGAAACCGGCGCACCACGCTTGTGGGAGGAGCTTCTCCTACCTTCTTGACTTGTAACCGACTATAGAGCTGGTACTATGCATAAACAAATTAACAAAAAATTGGCAGTCCCTTTGGCATTTTCCAAAGGTGAAAAAATCTGTAGCATTTATTGGGGCTCTTTGCACTCCTCCTTTTGTGGGCACAGAAAGAGGCCACTTAAGAACACGTAACGAGGGTTTTGTGAACATATATAACTGTCTCAGAGCCGTATGACATGATATCACCACCACGTCATGGTATCACCTGAAGTTAGTGTCCCCCTTTCCCCACTGAAATGCAACCGGCCTATAAAATATACATTTTGTCAAGTCATGGACCAAGTCATGGACATCCCAACCACCCTAACCCTCACAACCCCCCCAAAACAATTCCTGGCTACGCCACTGCACGTGACGTCACAGAAAATCTGTAAATAACCGTGCACTTAGATAGGGATTTAGCGTGCCTTTGGGATGATGTCACAGCACAGCTTCCACGCACAAGAAATGCTATGCATACAAAAAAACCTCGAAGCAGAGACGGTGCTTGTGAAGCACTCCGGGCGATGACCTGTGCCGTCTTAAAAGGCAAGCGACAACGCCAAGGGCCAAGGAAGATGAAGCAGACGTACCTCCAGCTGCGTGTCCGGGATGCCCAAGCTGGAGGCAAGCGGCTTCCACGTAGAGCCCGGGAAACAGCCGGCCACTATGAGGCTCATGTGAGCGGCCACCTCGCCGAAAGGTATGGCGTCTAGCCGCCGCTGGTTCTCCTCGTAGTAGGACAGCAGACGGTCCCTGTCGTCGCTCCACTCTTTCTCAGCCAACCGCTCCAGCTTGGAGCCTATCGGTGCGAGGCGACGGGAAAAGAAAGATGAGGACTTGTAACACCCCCCTTATCTGCTTACCGGGTACTCTGCGTTTTCTTCATGGTCCCCAATTCGCCTCGAAACTGAGCGGACACACCAACAAGCATTGTTGAAATAAAAACTATGTTGCATGGAACGTGTCTGCGACTGGTGTGTTTAATGTCCAGTAGACCACTCACTAAATTCCCCAGCGCACCGGCCCACACTCGAGGAATCATGGGAACGGTGTTCCTTCAGTTCCCTAGTGATCGGTAATTTCGATCAATTCGATGCTTACACACTTTTGAGTGTAGTTTGGAGTTGCCCTGAATAAGCGTCATATATATTGCAGATACCGGTCATATCACTTTTAAAATTCTGCCTCAATGTCAGCGATTTTGATACTGTGCATGCCATCCACCTGGTACAGATTTGTCTGGCGTCGCACCAGACTCGAGGAAAAGGAGGAAAGAAGGAGAGAGAGGAGGATTGGAGAGGAGGAAAGGAAGGAGAGGATAAATAGAGAGAGAGAGAGAGAGAAAGAGGAGGGGTCAAAAGGAAACTAGAGAGCCGCCCCCCCCCCCTCCAAAAAAGTTTGTTGTGGAAAAAAAAAAAAGAAAAGGGGCATGCGGCTGGGGGCGTTTCCCGCCGATTTGTTGTGGGTACTTTGTTGTGGGGAAGCAGACGATTTGAAATGCAATTTCTTCTTTTCACGTGCTTAGGAAGTTCTAGCAGATTTAGAAACTGTTTCTGGATGTACAGATAGTTAGTGGGGTTAATATTTTTAATACCCTCGGCTCAGCGCACCGTGGCGATTTGTAAGCGGAATAGGAACAGCCTCATTCAAACAAATTGGGAAACAAATTTTTACCCAGGATTGACCCAGTGCCGAAAATAACTATAATTTACATTGTGAAATAAAATAACAAAATAAATGTATAAGAGTTGAAATTATATGCGGTGCGGACGAAGCGAGAATTTGTTTGTTCGAGGTCATTCGCTAGGGCGAGACGTGACAGCTTTTGTGAATGACAGATCATGGAAGTGATAATTTCTGCACGATACGAGCTACTTTGTGTACTAATAAAGCGGCCACTTTTTAGTATGTGCCGTGTACGATATTCTTTTTTTACTTGCCAACCACACACCAAATGCAAACTATCTAAAGATTTTTTTTTTCTGCTGAAATTTGTTTTTGCAGTTTAGAAAATATGATAATTGGCCCACATCTCCTGGTGTTTTCCGGTAAGTACCGGAACACTGGACATGCTACATGTTATGTACCTCAACTCATACAAGGGTAGATTAAAGTGTCCCAAATCGCCGCTAGGGAGCTTTTTTTTTTTTCAATCTATTTGTTTGTTATGCTGGCAACTTTTCACATGAAATAACCCCAAATGTCAGGTTGATATCTCAAAAAGTCTGGTTTTGACAAGCATTCTAGTTGAGCAACCATGAACATTTTCAATGATGGATGAAAACTATGAAATACGAGTGGTCATCAAATTTATTTTTATTTGGACAGAAAAACTGCGACGGAAATCAAATCTAGGTTGAACGCTGTTCTTGGAGACTCATCACCTTCTTTTTTATACTGCGAGCTTTTGGGTTTCCAAATTCAAACGTGGTCGTACGAATATAAGTGATGAACTACGGTCAAGACGTCCAAGAGCAGTTACAACACCAGAAATTTTAGATAAAATCCATGACTTGGTTGGGAAGATAGCCGCATAAAAGTGTGTGAAATTCAGAAAGCAGTGGGCATCTCTTCTCACCGAGTTGTTCATATTTTACACAATGAATTGGGATTAAATAAACTTTCTGTAAGATGGGTGCTGCACTTGCTCAATACGGAGCAAAAACGCATTTGAGCCCGAACATTTGTCGACAGTTTGCAAGTGTTTCAAGCAAATCTAACGGATTCCAAGTGACAATTTGTAATTATGGACTAGACCTGGGTCCACCATTACATGCCAGAGACAAAAAGTCAATGAAAACAATGGACTGGGCCCAATGAATCGGCACAGGACCATTCGGCCGTCTGGCAAGGTGATGGTATCAGTTTTTGGGGACGCCAAGGAACTTTGCCCATTGATTGATTATCTTGAAAATGATAAAACTATTACTGGCCAATACTACATAACACTTCTAGACAAGCTGAAACAAGTAATTAAAAAAAAAAAAAGCTCCTGGGAATGGTCAGGAAACAGGTGTTGTTTCATCATGACAATGCACCCACCCATTCAAGTGCAGTCACTGAGCAAAAACTGACAGAACTGAAATTAAAAATCCCTCCGCATCCATTGTATTCACCTGATTTGTCAGCTCAAAACCTTCCTGGCTGGAAAGAGGCTTATGTCGAATGAAGAGGTGATAGAGGCTGTGAAGTTATTTTGGAGATCTCAAAGAAAGTCACTTCCGGGAGGGAATCGAAAAGCTGGAGGAACGCTGGACCAAGTGTGGCGAACTTCGGGGGATGATGTCGAAAAATAAAGTATAACTTAAATCAGATTTATGTTATTTTCATTTCAGAAACTTCAATCTACCCTTTAGATAGGTATTTATTTGTGCTCGGAAGCGTAGGTGCCGCAGGAAGGCGTGCAGCCCGTACAAGTGCCCGTCTAGACGTTGATGATGTAGTGATGATATATGGTGAGGTATCACCAAGAGAGAGGTGTGTTTATGTGCTCGATATTAGGCATTAGTTTCACCACATAAATGTGTCACCCTAAACGCAGTGTGCAAAGGTATGGTAATCTCTAATAAATAAACGCCCCAGAAAAAAAAGATACAGTACAGTCGTAACCTTGCATCACGAAGGAAGTGAATCGGTGGAGATCTTGAACACCGCTGCAGTCAGACACGAAAAAAGGGTATTTTCCATTGCATCGCCAAAACAATCGCGCCATTTTTTGTTTTTTTTTATAGAAAAAAATATATCGTAAAAATTTACAGCAGCTGTAGTTCACTCAGCGCATGACCATAGCCAACGTCATTTCACCGATCCCATTTCATCGGACGTTAGTAGGTTAGTACTGCGGCGTTCTGACAAGCCCCAGAGGTGTGCGCTATGAGAGTGACTTGTGGAGATTTAGCCAAAAATTGCTCGAGTTACTCCAAACAAACGTCACTAGAAGATCTCAGCGTTTCGCTCTCAATCCACTGCACATAGATAATGTGTTCGCTTGGAAAATGCGAAGTGTTATCGTTTTGCAACGATAACACTCCGCCGAGGACGCTTGCAGAAGTACAACGGGAGTTGCCGTCCGCTAAGCTAATTACGGAAACAGACACACACGAGCGCGACCCAATCCACAGTCAATAAAGGCTATTTATATTATTATTACTAAATTTTACCGATAAGTGCGATCGGTGCGAGAGCATCAATCGTTTAGTTGAAGCGAGTTGTTAACCGCTTACATTGAGTTTCTTCTGGTGTGACAGCTTTGCCGTTGAACACAGTCCTTTCTTCATCATCCATCTCCGCTGTCATTTGGTTTCCCAGGACACAACCGCCCGGCAAACAAGGAATCTACTGATCGCACCTGCACCTCGATCACACGAGTGCCGCCATTTTAGAAGTGAATCGGAACAGGACCGCGCACAAAGCAAAACAAAAGAGTTGGCGCATTCATTTTTGTTTTCATTTTGTATTATTTAAAACTATAATTTAATCGCAAATGTTTATAATAAGGTAATTTATTATTCTATTTTGTTTATTACTGAACGCCGTTTGTGCGGACCTGTTACGGGGGCCGTATACGCTCCAAGACGTGTTTCCCCAGTGTGTGTCTGTGTGTGTTGGCTCGGTGGAATGCCTCCGAATTCGCGTCTTCCCCGCGCCGTTGGCCATCAAAATGACCCATGTGTCCGCGCCGCACCGCGTCAAAGTTAACGCGAACCCATGACGCAGGTGCGTGCCCGAACCGCCGGACTTACGCGCACCTGAAAACATGAATTGGCTCCGACAGCACGGATACGTCCTAGCACTGTGCCTACTACTCGCCGACTGCATCTGTACTGGTGACCGTGCGCTAGAGCGCCAGCAGTCCTCGGCCAGTTTGTACAAAAGTGACAGAGATGCCTCTTCGGACTCCGGCCAAGGCGCACAGTCGGCGGGGGAGAAAGGTAAAAATCATTTAACCCCTCGAACCCAGCTCCCCCACCCCCCTCGACCTCCTCTTCCCTTTAAAAAGTTCGTCTTGCGTTTGTTCGTCGCCACCGAGGCGAAGGTGCCGCTAAGAAGTCAACCATGCATTGAGTTAGTTGCCTGGCTGGCGCGCTGCTCGTACTCTGCGCTCTTAATTAGTATATTGGAGTTCGTGTCTGTTTCCCATGATCGCTTGCGTAACGACAATCTTCTTAAGCACCCTCTCCAGTTTTTCTTTTTTTTTTTGTACGGTAAGCGTTTAGGGTTTTTTCAGTGCATTGCACACACATTCGTTGCTCATCGCCGTATAGTTCCGGGTTTTATTGTAATTATCACATAACGCGTGATCGTGGTATATATCGCTCTTAAAACGTCACGAGGTAGCCTATGTTGTCACACAGACAGACACAAAAAACAGCGAAATGAAATTAACTTCCGAAATACCTTGCACCCCCTGAATGGCGTATGACTTGTTAAGAAACCAAATATCGCCTCAGGCGTTCGAGGTTTGTGTACCTCATTCAAGCTGCTCCCTTCTCGAGTCTGTGACGCCAGTTGAAGTACTCCTTTCATTCAGATCTGTAAAAGGGAAGGAAGAAAAAAAAAACCTTTTTTAGACAAAAGGAAAGGGGGGGGGGGGGGGGTGCGTGAAAATACAACGGGAAACGACACTACAACGGGTTAGGAATCTTGTCGGCTAGTCGAGGTGCCACCGCGCGTTTAAAAAGTTCCACTCACGCGTGTCTGTTTAGAAACGTTTGTCGCAAGACGGAAATGAGTTCGCGTGTAACAAAAATAAAAGAAAGAAAAATAATGAGTCGTCCGGTTGTGCGCTTTCCTCCGTTGGCGATACCGAGATGTATAGTTGCATCGAAACACACCGCTTCCCAAAATCGCCAACTGTTTCAAAAACGCAACTCCAACCCCCCCCCCCCCCCCTTTTTTTTTTTTTTTACAAGTAGCATTGACAAGTTGTCTTTGTTCTTTTGGGATGCTACGAGCAAACTAAAGTGACCTTGTCCTTAAAAAAGACAGGGCAATAAAACGTTTATGAGCGGCGGTCAACAGTTTCGAAAACTTAAAATCCGACTGCCTCAGAATTTTGCTGAGGCTGTTTCTCTTCCCTTCACACCCTCCCTCTTTTTCATTCAGCATTTTTGGGGGAGAAGGAAGTGGGGAGGGGAGGTGCATTTAATAGGGACAATGGAGAGACCCTTTAGAGAGTTAAAGGAGGCAGCAACGAGCCAAAGCAACCGTCGTAAAGTTTCTCGCTTGGGAATTGCTCTCGTTGGTGTGTTTGCCCTTTGCTTTGAAAGTGGCGTGCGTTTTGATTGTGTGGCCTCCTTCGAGTCAGCAAAATATGTGCAGGCGAATGCCCAGTGGCGGCCTTTCTTGCTGAACTCGCTGAATGTTATGTGGGGTTTGAACAGATACTCAAAACGAGTCTCAAGCTAGTCAGAGCCGTGTATAGAGTGTGTCTGGTCAATGAGAGGAGCAGGCAGAGCCAGGGCATGCACAGGGGCGGATCCAGAACTCCGTTTTGGGGGGGGGGCGGAAAATTTGTAAGGATACCATTTTCCCACTTTTTCTTGTATACCGGAGGGTCCACCCATGTCAAATTGCCCTCTGAGAAGGGGGAGGGTGGGGGTCGACTTGGTTTGGGGGGCGGCTGCCCCCGTCGCCCCCCCTTGGATCCGCCACTGGGCATGCATCAGACGCAGAAAGAGGACTTGACATGCTCTCTTGGCCAACCAGAAGCTGACAAGAATCCCCTAGCGGTGGTAGCGAGAAACAGTTTTAATAACAGCGTAAGAGTTAAATGTAGTAATCCTTCCTGGTTGAAAATAGAGTGCACGTGATGTTTCATTATGATCACGCAGAAAGATGTAAGAAACAAATCTATCGCTCAAACTTTGTTTTGCACAGAGTATGACCGCTCGGATGGCAGATTCCCGGCCCTCAAAGCCTGGCGTACGGATTACGTCGATCGTTCCGCTTGTTGCGCTCTTCCATCATGATCTTGGATGACCGTGATTGAAACATCACGTGCACCATATTTTCAGTCACCGAGAGTTACTGCGACGCACTTATTAATTTCATTTCTCGTGACCACCGCCAGGGTATTATTTCCGGCTCCTTGTTGGCCACATTCAAATTTGTGAAGACACCCTGGAACATGCCCAGCCTACTTTCGGCCGATGGCGCCTCCTCATTTGTCTCCTTTACTTCCCAATGAATGGCCAAACTCTACATATAAGGTTCTGAAGCTAGTTATTGCAGGGTTGTCTACATAGAAAACGTGCTACATAGAAAACAGGAAATTGTCAGGGAATTTGGCATGTCTGGGAAAGTTGGAGAATTTCCATCCCATTCGGCATCGGTCAGAGGAATTGACTTTTCCTTTCTCTGAGCAGCTGCGAACAATGCGTTTGTGGTGTGACACAGATTGCAGGCGACCCAGCCGACAAGCCGACTCAAATCTCCACTCAAAAACTAGGCCCTTAGCGAAACCCGAAGATTTGACCAGAATTGCGTCCTCTTGAAATAGGCGATTGTGAAACTATCTTCTTTCCTTGCACTCGCACTAATACGTTTGCTCGGTGGTTTATTTTAGAAGAAGACATTTATTCATCAACAAATATCAAAGAATAGATCAACAAGCTAATGGGATCTGGTTCCTTGCCACTGTCCCGTGGGCTGTGAGGTTTTCCAGCATTTTCACTTGAAAACTGCACTTCAGATGCATCCTGCCTCCTTGGAGATCGGTTAGGGAATTCGGATAATATAGCCGGGTGAAACCTAGAGGGAGGCAGCAATTTGACAACATTGTTTTGGTAACCACCGCATTATGCGCTGAAGTCGAGTTACCCAATCGTCACCAGTCTCACAAATGTGATAAAGGAAGCTGTGACATGGATTAGGTACGTGGCCGGGTAGCGTGCTGCACAAGTCGGTGTTGGGCAGAGAGCTAGTAAACAGAGCCGGGCAAAACACAAGTGTTTTGTTGTCGAAATTTCTCATCGACCTGTTGTTATCCCGAGATGTTTCTTTCATTAATTTGTGTTGACTGTTGCACTTAAGAGCACCATTTTAATCTAGCATTTGTAGAACTTTCTGCAGGCTATACATGCCTCCTGAACATTTCCTCTTGTGTTCGTGCGCAGTGATTCTCGGCAAAACTGTTGCTTGGCAGAGGATTATCTGGTTCCCCGTGATTATCAAATGGCCGTGCACAGGACGGTGCGACTTGCCAAGTTCCATCTCATCTTAAAGGGGAAATGATTTGCCGATTTCTTCCTCCCTAGCTTTCCTCCTGAACTAAAAACCGCATTGCAAAATCACCCGGTTGTGACGTGCTTGGGCACCCATACGATGACTCTAAGCTTCTACTGTGCTTTTAAGCACACCATAGAACTTGTCATTCACAAGTGATGATAAGCGCCGTCACGGCGCTCATTGGCCACGAATGCGAATCCAAATATTCGTCGACGGGTGGATTGTTGACGAGCGTATACGTTCAAGCGACATAGTGATTGTCTCCAATGTGTGAGCTGGGATCGGCTGACATGCTTTGTGTACTGCTGATGTATCACAACGAAAACGCGGAAAACTTTCGAAGGAGGAACGAAATACTCCTCTATATTTTCCAATTTTTCTGCTGAAAAGCAGGGTTTTGACTTTGTGCCCTCGTTATTTCGGTCCACTAAATGATATACGATTGGTAAGATATGGTAAACTTATTTATCCTAGCCAAAAATTTATTTCATAGCCTTTTTAAGATTGACGGTTTGTTTCAAGATTATTCAAGTCATGGACCTAAGCCTACATGAACTCAGTCGAGATAAGGAATCTTAAATTTGAAATGAGCATGCTAAGAGGGTGGTGTTTGATTTGGACGAGAGTGTGGACATTTTGTTTTTTGTTTGTTTAGATCTCTTGAAAGTCAACATACAGAGTCAACATACAGCAAATTCCAGCCCATTGACTTCCTACTGGCTTACTTATCACGCAGTGGCATCATTTCATTAAATGCATGCACATTTTCCTTGTAATGTTTTTACTGCCTCTTGAAAAAAAAATGTCAGGTCTTCTCGAGAAGTTCACAAAGAATGTCGTTCCAAGCTCCAGCTTAGGTTCCCCGAGATACCCCAGCCCTAATGAAAACCACAATAAATTAGAGTGCCGAGCACGCCAAGAAATTTGGCTGAAATATAGTGCAGCTTCATGGGCTTTAATGGGCTACTTTCCATCTTCTTTGACTAGCATGTGCAAAAAGCTTTGTCTATTTTTGTTGATACATACATCAATAATTTGCAAACAAACGAGTCCTGTTTGTTGCACTCTATGAACTATATGCTCTGCAACATGACCGACAGGTCTTTGGTGGGGTGGGGACTGCTTTGACACATCATTATTTTGAATCGGTTGACTGAGTAATTTGTTAATAAAGTTCTCTCGTTTCCCAAAACAGTTGAGGAAACCGAAGTGTTTCCTTAACCGTTTGCAAAGTGGAAACAAAGGGGTATCTCCGTAAGGCTGGACACAACACTTACTTCCTTGCCATATTTACGGTGACTCCCAAGAATAAATTGAGAAAGCATTCATCTCTGAAAAGTGGGGAAAATGTGACAATCTTCTGCACTTTTTTCGGTTGAAATTTTTATATTTTCTAGTGCGACCAAGGTGTTTAAAACCTTCAGCCGATTGTATTCCATCTGTCGAAGGTTGTACAGTGCGAAAGGCAGCATTATAGCTTTTTTTTTCCCCATTGATTATTATTTGAGAAGTTGGCTGGTGACGTTATTCTTTCCTTTGTAGCTAAATTTTTAGGAGTTCTTAACTCTTGCCTGACCACAGGAAGAGTAGCAATTTTCAAGGGATTCGTGCAACCGCTTTTATTTTCCCAACTAATTTGCATATCTGACACATCAAAATATGGCCAATTAGTTGTTCTTTCAAAAGAAACAGACGTTTGTATAATGTGGAAAAAAGATTTTAATATTTAATTTCTTAAAAATACAATGTATGTGCATTCGGCGTATAAACGCCAAAACTTCTACATTTATGTCAAAGTAAACGACAAATAAAAAATAATTCAGAACATACAAAATGTGCCTCACACTCACGTCTATTACTTCTGGAAGTTGGTGTAATCTAACTGTAGTTGTCTATTTTGGTTCGTCGGAGAGTGAGCCTCCGTAACATGCCTGCTTTTCAGCGAAGGAATGTTTATATCGGTGAAACACAGATAGTACACCTCACACCCCCAGCAGAATGCTTTCGTTGAGTTCCACCTTGGTTTTGTCATAGCCTTGTTTGTAGTTCCTTCATACTTAGCATTTCGTCCACCTTATTGGGTACATAAAACGTGCACACCGGCTCGGGACAGAATTGGAAGTTATAGTGATGCTTAACGACAACCATCTGTTAAGCGACGCCTACTGTCGAGACCGGTTATAACGAAATAGCGGCTACAGCAAAGCGATCACGATTTCTTATTCCCTTTTGCACTTCGTTAACCGAAGTCGGTTATGACGAAATAGTGGATATAGCGAAGTGATTTCCGATTCCCGTTGACTTTGTTATAACCGGTCTCGACGGTATAACATAGTTTAAAGTTTCCCCAGAGCTCTTTAGGTCTAAAACATATGCCACAATACAGTTGAATTATGTAAATAATGCCCGTTCTTTGTTACGAAGGCTGATGCAAGCGGTTAGCCAAGTGAGACAGGTGCAAGCACCGTTCCCAGGACTATTTTTGACAGCCCACCAGATTGTGATAAAGTTCAAACCTATGTTGAAATTGAAACTAGAGTTCTTTGGCTATCCACGAGATTGTGGAACATAATTCTCTGCACTAAATTTAATTTTTTGATGGTGCTTGGAAACCATCGGTTACCGGTGATCGATGGCCTATGGACACGGTCGGCAAAGTACCAATAGCATATTATCCGGAGTGTAGTCTGCAAGAGCAAATATCGGTTTAACAAAAAGTTTTTATTGGATAGTCTAAGATACAAAGAAGCTCATGTCATACATAGATCATCTCTTTATAACGAAGCAACCTAGAAAAAAATTGACCCTCGTATGGTCCGAACCTGTCGACGGTCTGGAAAATACGGTATCTTACGACTCTGCCTCGAGGCGTCCATCTGGTGGACACGGAATGCAGGTCTCTTTCGTGTTTCACGACAGCCAGATGTATATTTCTGATTTTTTCAGGGGGCAGCGCGACATGCGAAAAGGTCAATGCCTGTGACGACTTGCTTGGCTACGAGGCGATCCAAGCTCTACATCAGCAGCTGGACGATGACGACAACGGAAGTGTGGACGTCGCCGAAACGGACGAGGTGAGCGCATTCCTCAACATTCGGTTCTGCGGACGGACAGATAGGTGAGCGAAATACGCCCGAACTCGTGGAATTGGGTAGCAGCTTACACCACCTTCTAGCAGCTGTGTTGTTTACCCAAAGCCACTCCATTTCAGCCACACACTCTCGGCACGTGTTATAGTCATTGACAGGGCATCCGTTTTGAATGCCTGAGCTCCATCACGCGTTCAATGCCGTCGGTCGTGCATTTGTTGCGTGTGTGTGCTCGAGGTTCGTGAGGTACCAAAAGTGTCAACATAGGTAAAGAGCTCTGGCTGGAAGAGGGATATAGATCAAAGACCTCCCTGACATCCTCACCCTGTGTCTGACTGGGGGGGGTATTCACTGGACGTCATATTTGAGGGCGCTGTTTAAGGCCCGTTCACACTCTTGCGACCGAGTATGACCGAGAGAGACCAGACCGGTTTTAAGCCTCTTGCGATCTCTTAGGACCAGCTCCGCTGTAGCGCATCTGGTCGTAAAAACCGGTCTGGTCTCTCTCGGTCGTTCTCGACTCGCAAGAGTGTGAACGGCACTTTAGAGCGCATGCTCAGAGCGAGCTCACATTTAGTAGATTGCCTAGATCGGCAATCTTGATGGTGTCGAATGCACGTTGCAAAAGAACTGTGGAAGCTTGCCATCAGCACGCGCCCAGTAGTCGCGCACACAGCTATGGATGCCAGGGAACACTCCCTACAGACACAAATGAAGTGTTAGCATCCAACACAGATTTTCTTCCAATCGCCGAGCTGGCAGGCACCAGTGGCTTTGAGCTCGGATTAGATCACGCTCTACACATTAGAAACGGCGTCTGAAGCATGGTGCACTCCAGTTATAGTGGGTGCGGATTTGAAGACAGGCAATTCTGTATACTTCCGCTAGCTTGGATAGGGACAGCCATTGTACCGGAGCGCGTCATCTCAGCACCGAAGTGTGATGCACTTCGACGACGCTTTGACTGGCAGACACGCTGCTCTGACCCAACCGCCTGTTTACGCAGAGGCATAAGGCGCCTTTTAAAATAAAGCTCGACTCTCACTATGTGAAAATCTCCAAGTCTGTTTTGGCCCCCGACTCACTGAGTCAAACCCCCTTTGGCTCACATGACTCAATAGAGTTTATATATCTTCACCACGAGAGTAATGTGCTCTCGTCTCGAGGACGTCTTAAGGAATCCAGCGAAGTTGCAGTATCTCGAATGGCTCGTGACTCGTTGCATATGTCATGGGAGTATGACTCTTCATGCTGCCATGACTGCACTTCATGGGAGCATGACTTGGAAAATGACCTAGAATTGTGGAAAAGCCCATTTGGAAATGGCGAAGTTAATCCTGTACGACGGTACTCTAGAAAAATGCAAGTAAACATCGGCCCGCGTGTCTGCACCAACAGTGCTGCCGTGTGTACATACAAACGAGTTGCTGAAAAAAATAAAATGCAGTAATAGCAGCTTGGCGCTGTTCTCGGAAAATTATTCGCACAGCTGTGTCTTTCCAAATCCCAGCATTTCTTTTTTTTTTTTTCTGCATATGTTTTTTGTTCAGGTCGACCTTTTCTGCCGAGTTCTGTCATTGTTTGTTTTTCCTTATATTTATTTTTTCACCTGGGATTTATATGTGAAGTGTTCTGGCTTGTTTAGAGAATAAAATACTGTCTGCGCAACCCATCAATCCCTGCAGCTGTGGCATTTCTGTGAAGTTCCCGCCTGCCCTAGGCCTTGGCTGTTGCTTTCTGTTTTCAAACAAAAGCTGTAATTGTTTCAGTGTCTCTTTAAAGAGAAACTCTGCTGGCAGAGGGGACTCTGAACTTGGAACTGAGTGAAATCATATGCAGGGACAGAGAGGGCAACATGTCTTTTAACATGCTGCACTATTAAAATTACTGGTAGAGGGGTTCTATTTGTTAAATGCTTTGGATAACAAGAGCTCCTAAAACTCTTCTGCATTGGGGACTCGTCGATGGTTTGCAATAATTCTTGATTACAGAGTACTAAATTTTTATTGTGCCACTGATGTACGGCTGCAGGGCATGAGTCAGCTTCTCTGTAATTTTTTTTCGGAGATAGAAATGAATGATAAATGTGCAATGATACCGAATTCTCAACCTGTTGAAATATCTTTGTTAGAAATTATTTACAAAATATTTCTCCTTTGTCTTGCCACACGTCTCGCTAAACTTTATTCCGAGACGAAAAACAGCATTTAGGGCATTTGAGGACACCACAAGATGCTTGGAGCAGCAATTGCCTTAACATTTCTTTTATTCATTCCCATAGTTTTGTCAAAAGCAAATTATATGCCTCCACTGCCTTCGGTTAAATTTGGCTTTTGTGTGAAAAGCAGGTTTAGAGAAGCAAATATTTGCTCTTGATAGTCGTTGCGTCCTCACGAATCAAGCTTTGCTGGTCTGAAGCCACCGTTGAGGACTAGGTAGTCAACTCTGCTTTGACACTTACTTCCTGGGTCATGTGCGCTTGCGACCAACTGCCTGAAATATTTTCGAAGTTATAGTCTGTCTAAGGCACATATATTCATCAATAAACATAATAGAATCTGCGAAAGAATTTTTCGTGACCACCAGGAGACCACAGGAGTATGTTCATAAATAGAGACTTTAAGCGCATAGTCGCAGAGAGTAACTTGCAGTGACTCCCGTACATGGATCAAAGTGTCCCATGCTAATAGTTTCCGTTTGACTTTCTTTTAGGGGCGAAGCTCTTAAGGGTCTAGCCTTGTCCGTCCGTCCGTCCTTCCGTCCGTGCTCACATAAAAAGAAAAAAATGTTTGCGCAGTCGACAGGATTCGAACCTGTGCGGGGAGACCCCAATGAATTTCTAGTCCATCGCCTTAACCACTCGGCCACGACTGCGGGACGAGTAGGAGGCTCTGAGATGTGGTAGTAACTCGAGAGCTGGGGTTTCTGTCATGGATGAAACCTTTCATGTCGCCGCTCAATGTCTATACAGGAGGGGGCGCTGTGGTCAAATGCATAGTTAATTGCATGCATTGGCTCAACGTTTATAGACGAGAGGGCGCTGCGGTCAAATGCTCAAATGCGTATATAACCACGTTCCATACCACACATTCTCTTTCTGACATGAACCGTTGACTTAAGCGGTGGAGATGAGTTCGCACGGCTTCTAGTGAATCCAAGCTTATCCGCTAGAAGAACCACTGGCTCTGTATTTTACCGACCATAAAGCAGTATTAAGAAGGGCAAAAACCTAAGTTTCAAAATTTTTTGAAAAAATTCATTTTTCAATTTTGATGTTTTCAGTTTTAGAAACTAATTATACACTTCTTACACTAAATTTCATAACCATGCGCCAAACAGTTACATTGATATAAAATATTTTCAGCACATTGTGAGGCAGTAACAAAGTAAAGGAAAAGATGGTCAGAGTGCAGGCGAGCTGGTGTAGATCATACATAGTGGAACCTGAGACTGAGGTATGCAAGGAAAACTTCGAGGACGAGAAAAGAGGACTAGACACCGTCTCAAATGCAGCTAAAGATTTTTATTCCGTGCCCTCCTTATATATACATCCTCGATGTCGCCAATCTTCCCATAAACCGCTAAGACCTCAATAGGGTTCACTTTGACACAATAGTACAGACAATTGAAACCTCACAGCAAACCAGGGATCACTTCGGTCACAAGCCATCCAACTGAGACACAAGCCATCCAACTGAGAACAACAGGGGTACTCAAAGAAACAAAACCACGAAACCGAAAAAAAGATAAGGACGTCATTCTTTCCTTGCTCTACTAATCCACAGATCACTCAAAAGGGTTCACATTCACCACAATTGCACCGAGCTCACAGATCTACAGTACTCCGGTCACCAACCATTCAACTGAAAACAACAAAGGCCTTCCAGCGAAACTAAATCAGCAACCGGACATCCACTAACGATAAGAAAGGCAATCTTTCCTCCCTCGCTTAACATAAAAAAAAAAAAAAGTTTTCCTTGCATATCTCAGTCTTAGGTTCCACTATGTATGAAAGTAAAGGAGTTCAATGTTTGAGAGCATTTTTCTCAGTTCCATTTTTTGCTGCAAATTTCATAAGAAGGACTCTTTTGTTCAAGGTTAAATTATTTTGATACCACAATCAAGGTGTTTCTGAACTAAAATTTACTGGGGAATCGGGCTATCTACTTTATTTTGTTTTAAGCTAAAGTCATCATTGAGAAAATAGAATGCTTTCAAAAATGGACATAGGACAGATAAGCATCTCATATTTTGAGGTAAACACTCTTCTTGAAATATTTACATTTGAGTTAGAAAAACTAGATAGCCCAAAGTCCCACATCTCCCACTTTATATTCTAGCAGTCAGAATGGTGCTTAATAGCTTCATTTGCATACCAGATTTCTTAACGAAGAGTGACATATCTTCTTATGCAGGTATGTAAAGTTGTTCTAGAGAGCTGAAAGTTTGCACAGTACACCTACCTCTGACGTTAAATCTCCCTGCAAATTTAATTCCGATCACTTGTGTAGTTCAGAAGTTCAACCTCTAGCCAGTGTCCCCCCTTAACGAAGTCGAAATGCAACCCGGAACTCAGCACTACATATGAGCAATAAAAAAAATCAGCACCATCAGCACTACCTATGAACAATAAAATCAGTATCATCAGCACCATCAGCACTACCTGTGAACAATAAAATCAGTATCATCAGCACCACCAGAGCCGCCCCACTCAACATCATTTACCACGTGGAGATGCGGTCATTTTTTTTTTTCTCAAACTCTATTCACTTTTGTTAAAGGTTAGATTTACCTTGAAGCACCTTTTGGTGGCTTCGAGGACGTGCAAACACCGGCACTGTCTTATCTGTTGGCCGAGGCACTCTCCTGGAGTGTCTCTGGTTGCAAGTCTGTTTGCCAAAGTGCTTGAACGCAAGACCCGAGCCCCCACACTGCTGAGCGTTACCTGATAAGATTGTCGTACCGCCATGCACGCTTGCGTGAGACGTGCCATATACCATAAAATACCAAGCGTACGCCTATGTTGCAATAAGTGCCCACCCCCTGCTTTTGAAACATCCGAAATGTCGGCAAAGGTCATGTCGAGCACCTGACCTGACAAACTTTTGAGCCGACCGAGCTAACCAAGATGCTCCTCCGTGTCAGCCGGTTGTCTGAGAAGCCGGTGCAAAGCAATGAAGCTTTATGCGCCCGCATCGGTTTGAAACAGTGATGAAGCTTGGCGCAAAGCAGGCTTGGCGAGAGTGCTGCGGCTGCTTTCCAAATGTGGAGTTCTGCTTGATCCCTGTTCTGTCGGATTGAACAAGGGCCGCGCAAGGACCCGTCTTACCGTGTGCCCCTTCTTTTTTCCGCTCTAGGTAACAAGCGCCCATTCTCTTTTTTTTTTGGTGATTATGTCCAAATGTTTCGGTGGGTGCTTGTCCGGTATTTTAGGGTAGGTGGGGAAGTTTTTATTTACAGCTTTTGTATTGTTTCACTTTGAGGTTGGGAGGAGGGGGTGGGTATAAAATGTTTGACTTTGCTTTTTAGAATAGGGGAGGAGGACTTAGTTTTTTTGAACGTGAATTGGGGAGGACTGTTTGCATGATGTGTGTGTTACAGTAAGACCATGTCCCTGTTTTCTAAGATCAGCAACTTGGCCTCATTCAAGGTGGATGTATGCTTCACCCTTTCCCCTTTTGCTTGCTTCCTCCTCCCCCTCCTTCACCTTCTCGTCCTCTCCTAATCTGCCTTTTGTTACCGTCAAGAGGATTGTCTTTCTCGCAGAAAAGCTGCACTTGTATGTTTAAAATGAAACTCGCTGTCTCTTAGCCTTGCACTTGTACATGTTGCGGTGGATTGTGAACTGACTGTTTCGAGCTTCCAGGGAGCGCTGATCAGTTGGTGCCACATCCCAAACTATTTTCTTTCCTTCTTCCTTTTTGCCACCAGTTCCTGAGGGACGAACTGCAGTACGAGAATGGCTACGAGCGTCAAAAAAGTTCCACGGCAACGACAAGTACATATCGCTCGAGGAGCTTTGGCAGTCGTGGCAAGTGTCCGAAGGTAAGTTGGCAAATCTTTTGCACATACACCCTTTTGAGAGTTTTGCCCTCCTTCTAACTGCGAACAGGGTAGCCACTTAAACTGGCTACTCCCTGAGTCAACAGTAAACAAACTTTGATCAAATCAAAATCAAATTTGGGGGTTTTACGTACCAAACTAACGAAGGCACGCCCCAGGATAGGACTGAGGATTGATTTCAACCACCTGGGGACCTTGTGATGTGCAACCGAAAGTTCTGTTACACGACACTTTTCCACAATAAGCCTCCGTCAGATGGTGGACTCCTCGGCCGGGATTTCAACCTGTCACTGGGGAATTTGTAGGTCAGCACTTTGCCTTAGGGCCACCAAGGTGGCAACAAACTCTGAGACAACTGAAGAAGAAACGTTGCACTAGCACCATACACCACCTTCACTGTATTTACCGTGCTTGTGTCTGACTGTTGCACAGAATTCCACAAGTTTCGTGAGGTTTTAACCTGTAGCAAATATCAAATAGAGGTCAATTTCTAGCTTTCAAGTTTGAAAAGGCTCAGAGGTTGCAGAAAATCTAGTTATAACGGTGGCAAACCTGCATGTCAATGAAACCAACCTGACAAGTTCACAGTGAAATTGTGCTTGGTAGCTAGTTGTCTAAAGTCTCTGTGCGTGATGCAGTCGACTTCCAGTTCTGAGCTTCAGTGTTTGTTTCCAAGTCATGCATCCGAGATGTTGACCAAACATGCAGATATTTCCGAAACAACCAAGAACTGAACTTTGAGTGCTTTTGACTAATCAATGTTTACCATCCTCAATGATTTTTTGTTGTAGCAATCCAGACAAAGAGCGATAGGCACCTTGCACGGACGTCACATTGCGTACTTTTGAACACCATGTAAATGGAGGAGAGGGAAGCTGCTTTTGTAAGGTTAATCTTCTATAATCTTCTGGGAGGAGAATAGCGACGCCTGTGCAAATCTGAGAGGCACTAAGGAGGATCCTGATAAATAGGGGAGCTCCTTCTTTCCCTTTTCTCTGGAGGGCATCGGAAATGACGTCATGTGCAAGCCACGTATACTTTCTTGGAATAGATTGAATTGTATTTCTCAAATGAGGATTATGTGATTTTTATATAGTACCTTATTGATTGTGTTAGCTATGGGAAGAAATGTAATGGTGTTGCAGCTTCAAGCACGACTTCCAAACGTCCGTCTACGGCCCAGTGCATTCACAAAGCATTGTTATAGGTATACGTACACGCTGATGGAAAACATTGCAGTTTTGGGAAGCTGGAATACAAGGTTTCGTGTTTGCTTTTTGTTTTCCGCTTTCAGTCGAGAAGAACTTGTGTCATGTAACCTTTAGGAGAAGTGAGCTTTGGTGCCAAAGACATAGCGTTGCGAGTTAGCATATCAAAATGATGGCCGTTACACTCGAGATTTATAGAACTGTCCGTCATAGTGGGTAGCAGTCACACAATTCCCTCTGGCATTTTTTCTTCACATAGCCTGACTTTTTACAAGCCGCTCTAGTGTTAACAATGGGTGTCCTTCTCATCACAGTGCACAACTGGACAATGGAGGAGACCATAGAGTGGCTTGTGAGCTGCGTCGAGCTGCCACAGTATGTGAAGGCATTTGAAGAGAATGGCGTGGATGGATCAACCCTCCCACGGTAAGTGTCAGTGTGGCACCCTTTACCTTTGGAAGCTTAAAACGCCTTCAACGTAGCTAGAAAGGGATTGCTAAGATGCAGGCGCTCTCTGTAAATTGGTGGCTTCTACTTTTCTGTCACTTTATTGCTAAATGTGGGAAGTTGTGAAACGTTTTTAAATGCAGTAGCACTTACGGGCGAACCCTGTGCATTTGTGCGTTCATGGTGCAGTTTGTAACCAACGAGGTATCTGTTATATACCTGCTTCAGTTATGCATACAGGGGTAATGCGCCCTACGAATGTGGTACGATATATGCACCGAGAAACTGAGGTAGGGGGAAGACGAGGGAACGTCAGAACGCTGAGCTCTGGTTGGAATGATTAATGGGTAGACATAAAGGTAGCTGCCTTTTTCTCCACTGCATAGGGGGTCTTATTATGTTTATATACATATACCTAGCAAGATAGAAACATTTCAGTAGCAGTAATGCTACAACAAAAGTCATTGGTTGGTCACAGGAGGCTCATCCGTGGGAAGTGAGACAATTAGGTAAAAATATTATGTGAACTGGTTTTAAATAGAATAAAAAGCTTCATAGATGTCTCCAAAAAATATTTTTAGAATTTCCACGGCCGTTTGTATGTGGTTTCATGGTGAAACGTTTATGCAATTCAACATGGTGCAAGATGGCGTCGCACTTGAACGACAATCTGCGCAGTGATTTCCGCGGTGCCCGTATAAACTCGTGTAAGGGCTGCTCTATTTTTTTCCGATCTGAGGGCAAATTTTCAAGGTGCATACCTTGAAACGGATAAAAAAGAAAAATATCTGTATCCAGTTTCCGAAATGAACGTACATGAGTGCGCTCGGCTGCACTGATCGAAAATGCCTTCACTCCGGAATCCAGACTGAATCGTCAATCGGATTTAATTAGTTTATATACTGCGCAATACGCATCTTTTTTTTTTTTTTGTACTTGATAGCATTACGCGGCAACTTTCGATTTGAATCCCGTATGGCTGTTGAAGTGGTGCTTGCCCATAGCTCTCAGATTGCGCGAAAAGGCAGCCAAATCACGACGCTTTGACACGAATCGAAGAACAAAAGGAAACCTCCCTAGAGCTTACAGTGGGCACGCGCGAGCCGAGCCCGCTGGATCCCCATTCCTCGTGCTTGCCAAGGAAGCTGACATATCCTTTATCTTTTCTCAATGTTTTGCCGCAACATAAACACATCCCGACAGTCCGGCCGACTACGATCGAGGTCGACAGCCATTGTGCCATCAGTGATACGGATGAGTGGAGAGCAAATATCGAAGATGTGGACACATGCCGCTACGTGCTCGGGCGGTGGCTAGCGCCACCTAGCGATATATATTCATAGAAACGTGGCATTACAGCCGGCGCGCCTCAAAAACAAGGGGTGCTGTGCATATGCAAATAATTTCTGTGATTTTTTTTTTTTTCAATATTTTGTCCTAAATACGGGGGTGTGGCCCTTACACGGGTGCGGCCCTTACACGCGATTATACGGTATTTATTTTGAATACAGAGTGCAGCGATGAAAGTGGACGTTTTATGTCACTTTGTCACGCTTAAATTTCACCCAAGTTCAAGAAGCACTCCTCTCAAGGAAAGTTTGTGTCCCCAAGGAACCCTGCGGGAACTTTAGAGCACTCTGGGAGAACTCCTGAGTTCTTCTAAACCAGTTTCAGAACTCGTGCCATATTTCATGTCGCCGTTACAGTATCACGCCATCAGTTTTGCCATATCCACCGAATGTCTCTATGTAACCACAAGGATAATATAGGATTATCGGAGAGTTCAGGACAAAACGGATACCTCATTGCAGAGTCTTTTTTTTACCACTTGCCTCCTCCACTCTTAAAGATGTTCAATGGCTGCCATAAATCGCATAGGGAATCGTACAGACATCACTGGGTACTCTACTATATGCGAGCCAAGTTTTTTTATTTGGAAGTAGTAGTTGCTATTCGCGATTCATTGGGATAAACACTGTTGTCATCGGGCTTTGAGGCATTTTTTTATTAATGCAGATCGGACGAGGAATTTTTGCTAAAATATTTGGGGACTACGGAAATGCAGATATGGAGGGCACACTACCTGTACCTTTGCCTCTATCTTTGGAAGTTGAATAGTGTACAAGTGATGCAGAACTCCGTGCATGCTTTGCATCATGACATTTTTGGTGTTTGGCATTATGACATTGTTGGTGCTTGGCATCATGACATTTTAATGCTTGGAATTGTGACATTGTTAGTGCTTGGCATCATGACATTGTTGGTGTCTGGCATTATGACATTGTTGGTGCTTTGCATTATGACATTGTTGGTGCTCTGCGTTATGACATCATTGATGCTTGGCACTATGACATTGTTGGTACGTGGCAGCATGACATTGTTGGTTCTTGGCATCTTGACATTGTTGGTGTTTGGCATCATGACATTTTTGGTACTTGGCATCATGACATTGTTGGTGCTGGGAAACATGACATTGTTGGTGCTAGGCATCGTGACATTGTTGGTGGTTGGCATCGTGACATTGTTGGTGCCTGGCATCCTGACATTGTTGGTGCTTTGTACCATGACATTGTTGGTGCTTTGTACCATGACATTGTTGGTGCTTGGTGCCGTGACATTGTTGGTTCTTGGCATCATTAATGCAGGATGGCAATAGCCAACAACAACTTCCTGAGCAGCGTTCTTGGCATCAAGGATGTCATCCACAAGCAGAAGCTCACCCTCAAGGCCATGGACGTGGTGCTATTCGGGCCTCCAAAACGTAAGTGCAAGCTGTAGTTGTAACAGCCTGTGAAACGCAAGGCGTGGCGACTCCCAGACATCCTATTTTTGCTCCGAACACCAAAGTGCGTGGCAAGAAGCATGATGATAATATGCAATTTCCATCATTTCTGTCAGTGACTGGAGACCATTGCAATGAATGTGTTCTGTGCACTGCCATTTTTGTCTACTGCGCTGTGGAACCTGTCCCGTGGATGTACCGTAGCTCTCTCCTGTGGAACATTGGACCTCACGCATGTGTCGGCAGCCGAGGGACTTGCCATTTTGTGCCTGGGCGATAAATGCTGGAAAGGTGTATACTAGCCTTACCCGAATTTTGGAGCCCCTGGCATGAAGAGACGTCGAAAGGGCAAACTAATAAAACACTACATGGCCTTTTTTGCTGTGTAGTTTGTAACTTACTCTAAATGACTTCGTATTTGTTGACCTAGCGTACATATTCTTGGAATTTCATAGCCTTTCTAAGAATACTTCGCAGGGACCCAGTTTTGCGATGTGTGGTGCTAGGCTCATGGGAAGTGCTTTTCGATCAAGTAATAAGGCAAATGGAATACCAGACGGAATGCATGAGATAGAGGATGAGAAACGATACGGACGAAGAAACACAAAACTCGAAACATAGCTTTGTTTGGGACTTGTAGTTTTGTCTGCCCCGGTCTCGGGTGTTTCATCGTCAGTCTTTTAACTTAACGAGCAGCATTTATACGAGCCTCCAAGACATGAGGAATGATTGGTGGTGATGATGATGGAGTGTCCGTTATTGCATTCAATGATGGCCTCCCCCATTGCAGACCACAACTATGTGAAGGATGTGCTGCTGGTGATGTCCCTGGTGATTGCCATTGGAGGCTGCTGGTTTGCCTACATCCAGCACAACTACTCGCAGTCCCACCTGAAGAAGATGATGAAGGACATGGACAGCCTGCAGAAGGCGGAGGAGGCTCTCACCGACTTGCAGAAAGAGTGAGGGCAGCTTGTGTGGCAGCCATTTTCACTCGAGGACGGACTGAGCCGTTTCCTACGTCCAGCCGATTTCGGGATTCCGGTTTATCATTGTCTTTCGTGGCGGAAGAAGTTTTGCTTCGAGTCAGTCTTGTTTCTTTTTCTTTTTTACCATACAAATGTGGGCAGCTTGATTTTTTTGTCATGAAATTTTCGGGTGTGTATTAGATCGCTGACAAAGGAGGCTTAGCATAGGCGGTTCTCAAACTCTCCAATCTCGAGGAACCTCTGTCTGGCTTGACTGAAGGCCGATGAACCTCTCCTGGTCTCGGCATTGATGAAATGAAGCGGTGCAACAAACCTCGTAAATAACGATGCACCTACTAGGGCAGGGATCTCAAACACGCGGCCGCGGCGCACGTGACTTTCTAAGATGCGGCCCACAAGCATCCCGCGGCTGCGAGCCCCCGTTCTCATGCTTCGAGTGCCACAGGTGCCATAAATAATAGTTTTATATTGTCGATTCATTTCTGCTTGAAGAGAAGCTCTGCCCTGTTCACACATTTTGCACCTTTGGACGAAGTATTGTTTCGTCTAAATATTTGTTCTCAGCTTTTTCTCGCATAAATGAACCGGCATGGCAATATCACTACACGAGTGCGAGCTCTTTCCTCAAGGAGGCACCTCAGCTGCACAAACTCTTGCTAAGCAGGAGCAACTGCCAAAGAAAAAGCTACGAGTTTGGGCTTCTAGCTGTCGGACAATACCTTTAAAATGAAAGTATTTTTTATAATGCTGCTATAAAAATCGCCTGGAAAGCAAAAACTACCGTATGAAGGGATAATTTTTCTCTGCCTGTTGAGCCTAGTGATTTGTGCGACAGGGTAACAATGCTGTGCTTGCTCTCGTTCTGTTGAAAAACTATGAGTACTATGGTATAGTGCTGTTTTAAATCTTTTTATAACATCAGGTGTGGGCCCAAAGTAGTCGTATATGCAAATAAAAGCTAAAGAAGGCAAAATAATAAGCTTATAAAAAGCAGCAAACACAAAATTCCTTCTCATTAAAAAAAAAAAAAATATCTTGGGGGTGTTGTTGGGATTGACACCTGCTTTGCAACGTAAAACACCAAAGCTGTTTGTTTTTTATATTGTTCCAAAATTGCAAGACCCTCCCCCCCCATTGGCCATCATCCTTTCGGGGGTGGGCTATTTGGTCCCCACACTCCAATGAGTTTGAGACCCCTGTACTAGGGGTTCCCATAGTTACGCATCGGTGAATGGTCCTGGGCTGCTTTGATAGTGCTCAATCTGGAGAAACACTTTACTTAGGGGCAGGTGCAGTCGAAGAAATCTAGGACTTCGGGGAACCGTTGAGGGTACCCTGGCGAATCCTTGGCTTCTTAGGAACCCAGTTTGGGAACCCGTGGCTTAGCGAACAGTTGAGAAAGACTAGCTCGGTTTAAGTACCAATCGGCCTAGGCTTGGCTTGGCTGTGCTCTGGCCTAGTCAAACCAAAATGAGCTAATTATCTGGCTAAGTAGTACAGTAGTAGTTAGGTCTTCAGGGTGTGGTCACATTGGTACCGCCGATGTTTCAGGTTGGACAAAGCCAAGATGGAACAGGAGACTGCGGTGATCCTCAAGCAGAGGCTCGAAGATGAAATCCTTGCTGCAAGGGTAAGCGAGAAGTCCCAAGCGCATTATAGTCCCAATTCAGTCGGTTGTTTGGCGTCGGCGGTTGTGTCGACTACCTGTTTGTTTGTATCTTTCTGTTGCCGCCTATGGTCGGCGACAGGTTAGGAGGGAAGTGGAAGCTCCTCCCACCTCTTTCAGGCAACCTCCTCTCCAGCGTTTTCTCTGCTAAAGTGGAAAGAGGAAGGAGGAGCTCCAGTTTACCCTTAAGCTGTCACCGACTGTAGTTGTGGGAGTCACCCCAGGTTGTCAATAGTTTGAACACGGCTTGTGGATTTTACGCGAGCGCTACGTGAGCACTTGGCTCAGGCTCGGTTGCGATCAACGTCTTGACACAACATTCGCGGCATGGCTCGTTGTCAAGCCAGCTTAGGTGAATGGAATCGTCAAGCTTTAACAACATCTGGAACTGAGTATTGTGCACTGCCAAACCTAGTGCATGGCTACGACGAACGTTTCCGGCGCGCAATTGCCACCGGATCACGTGACCGGTCGTTCTAGCCCTCGAGTTGAGGAAGTGAACGTTGCTCGTTTTTCTCCAATTTTTTCGCGACTACTGCCACTTGGAATGGAATATTGATACGTGTTTTGTGGGCTACAAAGAGGGTTCCATGTTTTCGGGGTTTGTTTATCCTTTAATATAAGTAGAAACGTTTCTTAAATATTTTTTCTACATTTTTTTTTTTTGGCTTTTTTTTTTTTTTGTGTGTGTATTTTGGCGTTGCACAATGATTGGCGTTTGTCGGGGCCTACGACGAAGAAAACTGGACACGGCCATGGGATTCCTCCAGGGAGCAAGTTTGTGACGGGGATATTTGCTGAACACTGGTATCAATAAGAGAAGAAAATAAAACAAGGGGTGTGGGTCCCAAAAGAAAAGCAGCCTTCCAGGCAGCTCAGTGCTGAAACAAGATAAAGTTGTAGACAAAGATTTATTCCCCGAAGCTTGGGCTCCCCTTATCCAAGGACAGTCCCAATTCGGGGATTTTCGGTTTTCCCCAACTTCCGTAAAACCTACTCTGGGGTTCATTTTTGGAGGATTTTAGGAGCAAAAGGCAATAGGGTTCCATAAACATGGAATTCCATAGCCCTTTGCAGGTTTAAGTTGGCAACCAAAGTTTATAAATCGAGTTGCCCGTCGCCGCTGACAACCTTTCGGTGACCCGATTGACTGCGGGTGCCTCCGGCAAATGGTTAACTACCCAAAAAAGTGAATGTTTGAACCAGATGTCTGATTTAAACGACACTTACAGGGCTTGTTTCTGTTGGTGTTGAGAACATTTCTGCCAAATTTTGTTAACCTGGGTGAAGTACAAAAAAAATTGCAAATGTTCAAAAATGAAAATGGGCGTGTCTGTGTAGGAAAAGTATTGTTTTGAAATTTCTTATAAATTTGTTGTTTTCATGTGTTATATTGCTTTAGGACAACTCAGAATAGATAGCTATGGAGCTATATTTTTATATTATACCATCTTTCATGACAAAAAAGCCAGATAAACACAAATACTGTTTTTTAGATTTCCATCCTTCGTTCAAAATTTTAGTTCTTGAGCATGAAAAATGACAAAAATAAAAAATACAAGCTCATAGCTATCTTCTCTTTAAGATTTCATCCCAGAAAAACTCATTAAAATGAATTAAAGTTGCGTAATAACAAAACGATAGTTTTCCTAAAGTGAAATTTATGCCAAAAAGTCTAGTGGAGAAAAATAGTGTTTAAAGTGCTCCAACTTCTACCTTTTCTTTAGCATCGTTGGACTGAAAATAATTTATGAAAATTCACTATGCAGTGCAAACTAACGAAGCTTTCTGGGAATACTCTCTA
The DNA here is from genome assembly GCA_037355805.1 of Ixodes ricinus. Taxonomy (NCBI): domain Eukaryota; kingdom Metazoa; phylum Arthropoda; class Arachnida; order Ixodida; family Ixodidae; genus Ixodes; species Ixodes ricinus. Next base: position 27,995 of record JAZHYW010023707.1, read on the forward strand.
GATGTTGATGGATGTAAATAGGACATTTTTCAAAATCACCTTTTTTTTGCAAAAAGTGTTTCTGCGTAGTGTCCCCCGTTAAGGCACTCAAAAAGCAGGACAAGCTCCCCCAGAAAGCTTTCCACTCTTTCCCCGTTAGCAGAGCGAATGCTGGAGAGGAGGAAAGCCCCAATCACGGTGAGCAAGGAGCCTTGTGGGAGGGACTTGTCCCGCTTTTCTCGACCTGCTAAAGACCGTAGTTGGGAGCGTCGAGGATTCGTTCCGGGGAAAACGAACAAGCGTCTCTCTGTGGCGTCCGTCGCAGCAAGAGAGGGAGCTGTGGTCCTCGGACCCGGAGCAGACGAGCACGCTGGTGGAGCGTCTGCAGGACGAGGTGCAGAAGCTGCGGGAGCAGCTGGCGGCAGCCCAGGCGGCCCTCTCCTCGGCCGTGCGGGGTGCGGGAGGCCACGGCTGGGCACCCCCGCCGGCCCTGCAGCACTGGCTCCAGCTCACCTACGAGCTGGAGCTGCGCCTACAACTCCAAGAAGGCCGCCGCCGAGAAGCAGCTCTTTGCCGCCAAGGAAGGGGTGGGTGCCACATTGTATCTTGCGTAGATCATACTTTGTGTGCCTCATGGAGGCACACAAAGTTTGCGTATTTCGTGTAAATTGTAGATCATATGCCTTGTGTACCTCGTGTAGATTGTAGTTTGTATATTTCATGTAGATTGTAGATGATATTCTGTGTACTTCATGTAGATCATACCTTGTGTTGATCATAGTTTGTGTACCTCATGGAGATCATAGTTTGCGTATTTCATGTAGATTGTAGATCATATGCCTTGTGTACCTCATGTTGATTGTAGTTTGTGTATTTCATGTAGATTGTAGATCATATTCTGTGTACTTCATGTAGATCATACCTTGTGTAGATCATAGTTTGTGTATTTTATGTTGATTGTAGACCATACCTTGTGTACTTCGTGTAGATCATACCTTGTGTACCTCGTGTAGATTGTAGTTTGTGTATTTCATGTAGATTGTAGATCATACCCTGTGTACTTCATCTAGATCGTCGTTTGTGTATTTCACGTGAATTGTAGATCATGCTTTGCGTACGACTTGTTGCATGAGTTACCACTTGTGCAGCTGGCACAACAAGGCATGGCAACGAGAACATGCGGATGACCTTCTTATCGTCTGCATTATCGCGTTGCCAGCCTTTTGCCTGCTGCACGTTTGTAAACTTTAGAGCGCACCCCCACGCTTCACACGTGACTTTCAATGACATTCAGCCAGTTTTAGTTTGAACCATATGTTTATTTTCACTAATGAAAAAGTTATATGGTAAATTTTAGGTAACTGTTTGGCTAATTAGTATGTTCCTTGCAATCCTTGACGTTCGCCGGGATTGGCCGTTTGTTCCCGAAAAGAGTTCCTTTTTTCTCAACCACCACTTTGGTAAGACTTTTTGGAGTCTGTGCTGAAACACCTGGTATATAAGAGGCGGAGGAACGGAGCAAACTTTTCTGCGAGGTTGCTGGGGAAATGTTTCAGTGTTCCACTGGCCCCCTGCAAGTTTCTCACTCGTTTCAGTGTGAGAAGCTACGCAAGAAGCGATCCAGCTTTATGGGGTCCTTCCGCATTGCGCACGGGAGCTCCATCGACGACATCGACAACCGTATTCTTCAAGCCAAGTGGGTGTTCTGTTTGTTAACCCCAGTTTCGTACTTGGATTTGCTTACGACCGAGTTCTTGCGATGCAGTTCTAGGGGTGGCCCTGGAACTGCATTTCACCAGAGCGAAGGTTTTCCACTATTTGTGAGATCGAACGTAGATACTACTGTAAACGACTTTATTTTCGCAAAGACCTAATTTTCGCGAATCACCTACAATTTGCAAAAAATAGGTCCCGCGAACAATTCCGGTAAGTTGTAAACACATTGGAATCTATATTGAGATCCCATCGCATTGCAAAAATGAGAACCCGCGAATTATTCCAAGATTTCAGCTTGGACCTAAATCGCGAAATATTGAGCCTGCGAAAAATAAGTCGTTTACAGTATCTCTAAAAGGTCCTTTCATAACTTTTTCCAAAAGTTTCACTCACGAGTAGAAGGTTTTGCAGTATTTGCAAGATCAAATGTAAATACCATCTATGAAAAATGGTCCTTTATAACATTTGTAACTGAAGTTTCACTAGAGTGAAGATTTTGCAGTATTTGCGAAATCAAATGTACATACTTTCTATAAAAAATTGCCCTTTAAACATTTCCAAGAGTTTCACCAGGGCGAAGGTTTTGCAGTATTTGCGAGATCAAATATACATCCTATCTATAAAAAATGGTTCTTTATAACATTTTCAAAAGTTTTCAGTCAAAAAAAAAAGAAAGAAATAATGCAAAAAAAAAGATGTGCGGAAATTTTAAGTGTTAATTGTCATAAGATACGTAGATGGGCAATGCATGCTTTGGACTAAATAAAAAGAAATTGTGATTAAAAAGAAATAAAATATTTCAGATTTATTTGATTTAAATATGATTAATTTTAATTCAGTTTAAATCGCCGTAGCAAGAAAAAGGTAATTATTTATCACTAGATGTATTTTTCAACGTGGAAGATACATTGACTGATCCATTAGGTTATTGAAAACAATGTGGACGATATAATTACTGTACATTTAAAGTAATGGTTTAATTTACAACTTTTTATTGATGTAAATCCTGCCTTACTGAAACAAAAGCAGATTAAATTTTTAGCTAGTGAAAAAGCTTTTACACAATTTTCTACATTCTGATTTGCTTTAACATTACTTTTGGCGTTTTAATTTTTTTTTTTTGCGTTGTAATTTGATTGCAATTATGTCGCCGACCAATTTTTCGGACTTTGCAGGGACCGAAAAAACGTCCGAATAATAGAGCAGTCCGAAAAATCAGCAGATTACAAAATTTGCTTTTATTACGTCTAAGCGGGCTTTAGAAAGTCGCAAATAGTGCCTTGTTTCAGGTTACGCCTGTGCGCCTTGGTTTAGGTTATGCCTCCATTTGCGTTCGGCAACTTTCTGTTAGCTTGAGAATTGCTGCCTTCTCTACTAGCGTTATGGTCGAGTACATTCTGCGCTTCTTCGTAACAGATCGCGGCGGCGGAAGAACAGCTGGGGCAATGATGTCCAAGCCAGCGTAGTCCGAAAACATGATTCACTGAGACGAGATCTAGATGAGAGGTGCAAGTCCATGACTGCAATGGCAAATGAACAAAGCAAAATGGAAACAACAATGATGATAATAATGACACGCAGCTAGAGAAAAAAAAAAAATGTGCAGCGTCATCTAGCAGTAGGACTTAGCAGTGCTTAAATAGCGCTGCCCAACCAAGCCAATCCATGTGCAGCCAACATAAAATCCAAAATACCCGCTTCTCGGTGGTGTTTCCCGCTGATTGCTCAAACCGATTTTGTACGAAAAATTGAACTTTCGGACTTCAAGCTGTCCGAAACATTGGTCGTGAATATGCACTATTTCTATCGGGTGGGTCACGATTCCTCCTTTAGGTCCGAAATATCAAACAAGTCCGAATTACTGGTCGGTGGCTGTATACCGCAAAACGGACAAAGTGGAAAGTAGAAAGAAAGCTCGACATTTCGATTTGCTCAGAAAAGCACTGCTTTTCGCTCTTGTTCAGCCCGCTAGTACAAACTTTCTGGCTCGACGATTATCTGATTCAGATACAAAACAAGCGCACATATCAAGTATCTAATGAAATTTTTGGGAATTATTTGCGAGGGAAACGTTTTATTTAAAGGGCAACTCCGGCCAAAACTCAAAATGAAATAAATTACTGGTATCGCTGTAGTGACACAAAATACGACCCCAGCCAAAATATTACGTCCGTGGGACGCCGCATTCTCAACTAATGCCGATAATAAAAATGCGACCTGCCGTGAGACGCTGCTCCTTAGCGGGCGGCCAGCGGGTTGCCGATCGCTAAAGCAACATTGGGCCGTGACGTCCGTATCGTTCTCTTTTTTCCTTCGGTCCGGGCGTTGTGCGGAGTGCGCTTCTTTGAGCCGCTACCACCGCTACTTCGGCTTGTGATTGGCGTGTTTAGCCGTTGCTTTTATCTGTAGCCCGTGTAGCTTCGGTATAGCCTTTTCTTTATTTGCTTGTGAGGACTTCAAGACTCGTCTTAGCGAGCAACTCGGTGCGCCCAAGACTGCCCAGCTGTTCCTTGAAAGATGCCGAGTGCGACTTGCAGCGCTGTGGGCTGCTCAAACAACCCGCTGCGCAACACGGAGGTGCTTTTTCACAAGTTTCCAACGGACCGGAAATTGCAGGAGGTGTGGGTGAACGCTGTTCGACGAGTGGACTTTGGACTTCGGCTTTTACGCGTCCGAGGAAAAAGAACGAAAAAACAGACGTGTGCCGCCCAGCCCACGTCTGTGCGCCGCGGCCCGCGCCGTTGAGCCTCAAAGCTTTGTATCTGTGACTTACCCGCAGCGCGAAAGCGAGAGGGCCCCCAGTACTCTACGTCACTGGCAGCACGGCGTAGAGCAACGCCGCTCCATCCACGGAGCCCCGATGACAATTTAGGCCTAGCGACGAGTACGGAAGACCGCACACACTGCGACAGCCGCCGTGTACGGCACCGAACGAGTTCACACATTTTCCAGTCGCTAGCTTTTGGGTATACAAGCGACGAGTACGGCATAGCGCATGCACGGCGCCGGCCGCCAAGTACGGCACCGTACGAGTTCACGGGTTTTCCAGTCGCTAGCTTTTGGGTATACGCACTAACTCTTGCTACATATGCTGGATAACTACCACGTATACAGAATTAAAACAAAATCAGCTTACCTCCTATCTTTAGACGGCTAGCGCAACAGAGGTAGGTGCCGCTCAGCCTGCGTACTCGTTCAACGAGAACGATCCTGACGTCACGTTCACATAGCGGCTGATTTCCAGTGTTGCCGGGGCCTCGAGCGGCTAGTTTCGGTTTTGTTGGCCGCGCCCTAAAACAAAACTTTGAGGCGTCGATATCTTTAAAACTACGCACAATAACGAGAAAAAATTACACCTTGCAATTCAGGGACGCTGACTGCACTAAAAACAGTCATAATCCCCAAATCGAAAGTATGGACCGGAGTTGCCCTTAAAGGGATGCTGAACCGATATCTGAAGTTGCCGAAATAAGCCCTGGACAAGCTTCCCGGGATCGCACTATACCTAAAAATGCTATTCATGTAGAGGGATGGGAGATCGGATTATTATATTTCTTGGAATGACGACTCGCCGATTGAGCCAGAAGCGCCAGAAGCCTCCGACGCGCGCGAGGCCCTCTGGGATTACTCAGCAACGGAACTGACGACAACAAACCGCAACGGAACTGACGTGAACAAGTCGAGCTACCGACGCGCCACAGCGTGGAAGAAAGTTGCGCTTTGAATAATAGTAGACGGATGCCCGTCGCGTTGGAAGTTTGCCAACTAATCCAGCCAAGTTAGCTGCGCACTACCTGCCAGTCACCCCCAGTCCACTTCTGCACCTACGGCCGTAGCGACGCGGCGGCGACTTTGGTCTGTGGGTCTTTCGGAGTTCGGCGATTGCTTTCCCCGTCCTGATACTTTGGCAATGACGATGTCTGACAGCAGCGTTCGCACGTCGCATTTCCGTTTCGACGTCTGACAAGGTTTGCACGTCGCATTTCCGTTTTGTCGCTGCCATCACGCGGCGGTGAGCGCACGCCGGAGCCAACGAGGTGGTCGGAGCCAACTTTGGTGGCTCACCATAGCCGCGTTTTGCGTACTACAGGTTTGTTGTCGTCACGAAACGAGGCTTTCAAAGAACTCACCAGGTGCACCTTATAATATTTATTTCCATAAACCATACATTTTAGACTACTTTATTGTTTCAAGTACCGGCATTTAAGAGCCATTCGTGTGCTGTAAATATCAAAACGACAAAGAATTTAGATTCTGTTTTTCGGTTCAGCATCCCTTTAAATCATCTTGATTTTTATTCTCCACCTCGTCCGCGAGGGCAGGCCCGTCTGTAGTAGCGCGGCCACGTCTTCACAACGAGTGGCTCGTGGTTTCAGGGCTGCCCTGTCGGAGGTGACCAAGGACCTTCAGGAGCGCCTGCAGCGGTGGAAGCAGATAGAGCGCCTCTGCGCCTTCTCCATCGTCAACAACCAGGGCCTGGGCCACCTGGAGACCGTGCTGCGGGGCTCCTTCCTCAACGGCAGCACGGCCACGCTGCAGCACTCCCACTCCGTCGGTGGGTTCCCTACACGGCTCGGCTCCGAAGTGGCGGTTCAGTGCGGGAGCCCCGCTCGAACCTCGCCCGCTCGCATCGGCGTTGGTTGCACCTCGGGTGCCTGGGTGTGTGCCTCGCGTCTCCGATTGGTGTGCTTCGCATGCCTCGAAACGAGTGCCGAAGTGGCAACAAATCATGTCGCGAGAGCCGGAGTGTTGTGCTCTCGGAGGTTACGATCTCGGCAGTTGGGCGTGGAAGTTCCGGAGAAAAAGCGTGAGAAAATGCGAGTGTCTCCGTTGTCGCGGCGTCTTGAGTCCTGGCCGCCAAAGGTCCCGCGGAGTGTCGCACCGGAAAATGACCCGCAGCGAAACGGGCGAAGCTCAACGCTTTTACGACGACGTCGGGGTGGAAATTGAGGGACCGCTTTCCGAATGCGGTAGAAGCGGCGTCCGGAGGACGCATTCTGGGCGCCGTGCTCGGGGCAACGAGGTCCGCCGTTTTGCTCGCGACGCTCCGTATCTTTTTGTTCCGAAACGCGCAAAGGGGCATCTCTTGCTTGGCACGAGCTCCGGGCACTGACAGTGCTACGCTGGCATTTTGTCGCTGGCCGTGCCTTCGTATTTTCCCTGCAAGCGCGCACCGTCGGCGTCAGGGGCTACGGAGGACGTCGTCGCCCCAAACAGAAGGATGCGAGGCACCCTGGCCACACCTGAAGCTGCCACTACGACTCGTAGAGTAACGGGCACTTTGATCCCCGACTCCCTCGTGGGCGCCGCCATTTTGGTGCTCGAATGCGACTTTCCGGGCTTTCGATGCAGTGTCGGGAAGCACAGGCGAGACCGTCTCGAATTGGTTCCGACCGTTGCATCGGTTGTGGCTGCTGATTCGGTTCTCGCTCGTTTTCAGGCAAGAAATTGAGCCGTTCTGGAAGCGAGGGCACCCTCGCCGAGGAGGACCCCCACGGGCAGTACGCGGCCAGCGTCGGTGCTGGTGAGTCTGTCAGGCCGAACGGGACCCCTCCGTTTGGGTCCGGGTCCTTCCCTTTCCAGCCAACACGTTTGCCAGCGCTCCTTGCGTTTTTTTTTATCTTCCACATTTAACTCAGGTAAATCATGCATCCGAAGGCTGCTTACGACCTCTTGCGATATCTCGCGAGGAGAGGACACGCCGGCGTCGTCTGTGAAGTGGCCCCGGAACTGCATCTCGCTAGAGCGAAGGTTTTGCAGTATTTGCAAGATCAAAGAGAGATCTGGGAGAAATTGTCGTTTATGACATTGTCAAAAGTTACACGAGCTGGTAGTAGAAGAACGACGTGCGAAGAAAACGGGAAACACACGGAGGTCGCGACCTCCGCACGTTTCCCGTTTTCCCAATAGGTGGCGCCATTGTGCTCTCTTGTCATAAGAGATCGCAAGAGGTTGTAACGCGCTCGGTCATAAGCAGTAGTGAGTGAGGGCCCTCAACTTCGGGGCTTTGCCTTTTATTGGTCTGCCGACTGTAAGGGAATAGGGGTGCGCTGGTCACAGTGCAGTCTACTGCGCCGTGATTATCTGTCTAGTGCTGTAAAAAGATTTCCCATGTTGTGTAATGCGTAAATGAGTGTCTTGCAGGGTACGAGTGATGTTACCAAATGTTGTGTCTTTAAAAGTTTTACAGGTCTCAACACCGGTGCCGCTATGCTTCAAGGACTATGCAAAGCACCTTTCTCTTTCTCAATCCTTGTGTTGTCTTTTTCAGTCACAGTGATATCTCTCTGCTGCTGCTTCGACACTATTTATGTGCCATTACTAACCCTGCTTCCATTCTAACGTGCTAACCCAGCGAGTGCCTCTATGCTAACTTGGGATTTCTGTCCGCTTGCTGACGTCTGTGTACTCCATTTCACCGATTCCACACAATGCTACCGGTGCTATGAACCTCATTATTTAATATGTAGTAAATTTGCGTGCAGTCTCGCAAAAGGTTCAGGCACAAGTCTGTAGCTCTCTAGAATACCTTGAGAGGCCGAACACTTGCACAACAAAAACACTTTCTCTCCAAGGCCCCACGCTTTTCCTGTGCCTTTTACAGTAGCCTGCACAACTCGTCAGACCAAGTACTTTTACACACCCTACATAACTTGTGAAGTACTGAGTGCTGGCATTGTGAGAATATTTTAATTTTCGAATAATAGTTTCAAATAATACGCTATTCCATATTTTCTTCAAGGTGAACTGCAATATTAATTTTTTTTCAAAGTGTTGATTGCTGTGGGTTAACCCCGTTAGCATGATTCTTACCCACGGAGCTTGCCTCTGCGCATGTTGCTTTTCTGCAGTGCGCTGATGCTCTGTAAGATGTGCTCTCGAGGAATACCTGCCACGATCAGCACTTCTTGCAGATGCATGCTCAGGAGGAAAGTACTTTCAAAGAGGGATGGTGTGTGCATGCACCAGTGCATGCACATAGTGAAACATTCAAAATTAAACTGTGGCTATTATGCAAAGGTGTATGTTAGGCAGAGGTGTCCTAACAACCTGTATTCACTTTTGTCTTAATTTATTTTCTCAAATTCGAAATTTAAGGGTGGCAGTGTCAACTTTTTAACCCTTCCCTCAAATTGGTTCAAATTTGAGAGTGAATTAAAGCCTACTAGGGATGATGAAATCCAAGGTTTAAGCCTTATAAGCCAATTCTACAGCATCCCACTCTTCTTAAGCTCCATAAAAAAGTGATTTCATTAGGAAATGTATTAAAGATAAATTATAGTTGCAATCCACAAAATTTGTATTTTAATGTGAAGTAGAGTGCCCATAGTGAAAGTGAAGCTAAACATTAATTGTAGAAAATGCAATTTAAAAAAACAAACTAACACAAAAAACAGATGGCCGGAGGCTACATCCACGTGCGGGGATGTAGCCAAGTCGGGAGCTATAAGGCTCCATCCACGCAAAAGGTCACGTGACTTATAATATAAAGACATAATTTGTTTTTAGGTACATATTGTGCTTTGTCAAAAGTAAATATAGGATATAAAAATAAAAGGTTACATTTTATTGTTGTTTTAAAGTTAATGTGTCACGTGACCTTACAAATTCTTAAACAATTTACAGTTTTGTTCACTGTTTTCTAAGACTAATAGCAAATATCATGCATCATAAAAGTAGTATCAATAGATATCTTTATAGTTATGTTGTCCAGGAGTCACACACACGTGTGGGCGGCGTGCGTGCCATCCGTCTGTGTGCGCACACGCACTCATGCGGGGCTAAGGCCCCCGGGGCCTTTTAGCCCATGTGTACATCGCTGCCGAGGCGAGGCGAGGCAGTGAGGCTGGTGAGGCTTGCCGTCGTGTGTGGTTGGCTTGGTTCGAGGCGTTTTAGTGTGAGCTTATCTGTATCGAAGGGGCAAGTGCGAGCCCACTGCTCCAGTACGTTTTGACTTGCGCACAGCTCGCAATCTCACAAAAATTGTGAGAAGGGAAAACATGCATTAGTCCCAGTAATAGCACACATACTGAGAGCATTCAATCGAGAAAACTTGGTGAAAGATTCCAGAAACAGTTTATTCCATGACAAACTAAACAGTAGCCGGTGCACAGATGCCACTCGTCCACGAGATCACCGATGAACAAGAAGCCCTTCTTGCGCAAGAAACTCCTGCAGGAGCCCAGTTCACGTCTCTGTGCCGATCATTCAACGCCTGGATCTCCAGCACTCTGACTACGCTGACACTCCAACGAAGAAAACCTGTCCTCCCGCCTTGGAAGGACGGAAGAAAGGCGATCTGCATCTGTCGGACTACGTTCCAAGATCTAAGCGGCCAGCCGACGGTACTTGTCAAGCGTGCGCGCTGGCACAAATGCTGGTGCATGTTTGTGCCAAAATCGAGCAGGGTGTCGGACACCTTGGAAAACAAAGCCTCGATCCTAATGCCACTAAACTCCCGCACTTCGACAGCCACCCGGTTATTCGATGGGAAATAAAGGGACAAGTATTTCACAATCGAATCCCCGACAACCAAAACTCGAGGCATATCAGAAGCGCGACCGTGCTTAATACACAAAGGGCCAACTCCTTGACCAAGAAAACAAAAAAACGCTTCAGGGAAAGTCAAGCCCGCTTGGGGATGACCAGTCAGGAACAGCGGTCGGCGCACGGCAGGAAACGAAAGGAGCAATGGCCGCCGAGCACATGGCAAAACAATGATTGCTGCGTGGACGGAGACAACGGAGAGAAGGCCGGAGAAGAACTGCCTCCGTCCACGCAGGAAGTGACTGTATGCGCCGGAAGCGACGTAGTGCGTGGATGGAGCTCACTCTCCTTCACACGTGGCTACTTCCCCGTGCGTGAATGTAGACACTCCCAGAACAGAAAGATACTAACAAATTTTTGTGTTTTAGATTTTTATATTTTTTATGTGAGCTAGTTTTTTCCTTCTTTTTTAGATTCTAAGTATTTTAACTTGTTGCTCTAGGAAATTTCAGTTCAGGACACCCCAAATGAAGTCTACGCTTTTCACAACGTCAAAGAATACATTTCCTCTGCAACATTTCCTGACAAAGGGAAATCTGAGACAAATGCATTTGAAGTTTTCAAATTTAATTTACTCATTTTCTATGTGACACCAAGTTCACCTGGAGCATATGTAGCACCTTCCTCTTTAACGCTTAATTGTCCCCCTGGCATTAACTCCCAGCTTGCGTGCGTTTGTGAGCAAGCTTTACCTTGGCAAGTAAGCATTCCTCGGCAGTTTTGCCAGAGAACTAAGAGGGCAAACAATACCAAACAAACAAGGAAGCAAAAAAAAAAAAACGAAAGAAAGGCTTTTTTTTTTTTTTGTGCATTGCAGTTTGGTTTTGTAGTCCTTGTGCCACGCGCAAAGAGATAAGAAGTTATGTGGATTTTTGCCGGATAAAAGGTATAAAAGGTCCGTTCATTATGCGAGTAAATACGGACGCTAAAAATTTTACCTCGACGTAATCGAACGCACCCCCCAACTTTGCCTTGATTTTTCCCGGAAAAAAAAGTGCGTTCATTCTGCGAGTAAATACGGCATTCAATATTTAATTAGAAAATATTTGACCAAAACCACTATTCATTTTGAATTCACTTCGAAGTCAAAATCCACTATTCGTGTATGCCTACTAGCTGCACCTACACCTTACATAACTTGTGAGACTATATGTGTGAGACTGAGAGCAAGTGCTCCTACAACACCTTACACGGATTTTCAGAGGAAATGCTTTCACAACACTGTGGTTTGTAAGAACACTTCCACAACACTTTATTAACAACTTATAATACTGCTAACTATGTAGCAATCGGGACTAGGAACTTTATATATGCTCTGTCTACACAAGTCTGGGACAGTACATTCACAACACTTGAAGCTAGTGTGGTATTTTACAACTGTACCTAACTTGTAAGACTAGGTATTTTCACGACACCCTCCACAATTGAGGTGAAAACTGAAGTGTGGTCCTTGAGTCTGTTTGAGGAAGTGGCAGAGGTGGGGGTCTTTTCCGGTGTCAAGACAAGGGCCGCATGCAACTGTTCCCGTAGGTTGCCGATCCCTGCTCTGGCACTTTGTGGGGCTAGATATTTTCACAGCACCTGTGTAACACCTTGTGATACTACATATTTTTTTGACTCTCTAGACTTGAGATTAGACATTTCACAACACCATCCATGACTTGTGAGACCATGTATATTCTTTCATAGCACTCTAGACAATTTGTAAGGCTAGGTATTTTCACAGTGCCCTAAACAAGGTGTGAAGATACACATTTTCATAACTCCCAGAGGATAATTTGTAGACTAGATATTTCTACAACACCCTACTGCACTCATAAGATGAGGTATTTCACTATGACCTACGCCACTCATGAGTTTGTTTTTCTTAACTCCCTGGCCTTGTGAGGCTAGGTATTTTCACAACTCCCTCGACTTTTTGCGAGGGATATGCATTTTCATGCCTGCCGAGATAATTTGCTAGACTAGGTATTTTTGCAACAGCATACAAACTCTTGAGATGAGGTATTTTCACAACACCCTGCACCACTCATGAGGTTCTTTTTTTTTTTTTGTAACTCCTTGGTTTTGTGAGGCTAGGGTATTTTCACAACTCCCTGACTTCTGAGGCCAAGCTACTACAGTGCAGCACACAATTTGTGAGGACGTGGATTTTCGCAACTTCCCACGATTGTGATGCTGAGTGTGCGCACCGGCAGGAGGGTGCCTGAACACTGAGACTGCACGCATTGTGAAATGGAGTACACCCGCGCTCGTTGTCCAAACCGTCTTTACTGCCGCAGTCCTCTTAATTATCCCTCGCGTTCCCCCCCTTCTTCCCCACTCTCTCTCTCCCCTCTGCTCCTCTCCCCGTTCCCCAATAGTGCAGCATCTTGTGCACAACTCAGCCGCTCTGTTTCTGGCCTCGGTGCCTCCTGCTTACGACTATGGCTGGCAGTGCGCACTGGACCTCTTCCTCTGCTGCTGCTGCTGCCGCGCCGCCGCAGGCTTTCCGCCTTTCCGGATTGTGCCCGTTAACGGTAGCCACGGCACCGCCAGCCTTGGCGGCTGTTGCAACGGTGAGACAGATGCCGACTAACCTTCCTCTCTCTGGCTTTCTCTGCTTCCCCTCCAAACTTTTAAAGTTGCTGCAGGGACACACGATTATCTAGGTGGTATTGAATCAAAGTTTATTTGGATTTTCGTGGGCACTTCGCATTTTGACGACGTTGGCTTGGCCCGGCAAAGATGAAAGGTACTTCTATCAAACTGAGGCCTCTCACGCCCCATATCCGAACGAAAATGAAGGCCACTATTGGTGCTAGTACTGCCATAGGTTGCGTTACTCTGGCAGCTAAAGCCATCGTACGCTGTTTATGCCCACATTGATTTCGCCTGTAAAGCCAGTGTTAGGCCGGCTTTGGAGCCGGCATGAGGGAGACTCCGGGCATCGCGTCCGGGGTCCAAGCCATTGTCGTTAAAATGCAGGGGGTCGGGCCTAGGCTCAATGCAAGAGCCAAACAGTATTTTAGGGCGGAGTTCTTTAGGGGCCATGCCATGTCCCAGAGCGGTGGCCGCATCCGCTCGTAGGCTGGCACCGGGTGCTCGTGCATTCTTCTCGCGAGATCACGTGCGTCCACCGAACGTAATGGCGACACTCACGTGCTTTCGTGTAACAGCAAACAAAGAAAAAAAAGAAAAATAATGATAAAAAAATTATCGAGCTCGTGAGCTCAGGTGCTAATGTGTAAGGCAAAAAAAAAAAAATTAACAAGATGATGAAAAAAAAATGTTGAAATCTGTTTGCGCAGGCGACTAGGGACAGTAGGGAGCTCTGAGATGTGTGGTAGTAACTCAAGACCTGGGGTTTCTGTCATGGATGAAACGTCGCATGTAGCCGCTCAACGTCTATACAGGAGAGGGCGCTGCGGTCAAATGCGTATATAATCGCGTTAAACTTTGCATGCATTGGCTCAGCGTTTATAGACGAGAGGGCGCTGCGGTCAAATGCTCAAATGCGTATATAACCACGTTCCATACCACATTCTCTTTCTGACATGGATGAAAACGAACGAAAGGCTCGGCATGCTGCGGCTCAGCGTCTACGCAGACAAGCACCACCAGAGCTTCGTCCCAACCAACATCATTCACCACGTGGAGATGCGGTCAATTTTGGTTAGTCAACGTCCAATCTGTAACAGTGTAATACATCAGCGCAGGAGGGTCATTTCTAGTTTGATCTTTGAGGCGGACTTGCCTTTGAAGTGTACGAGACTTTTAGGGGGGACACTACCTGGGAAAGTAGACTTATGAACGCTCACTCAACAGACGTTATATATTTGCTGGTGGTGTTTGTAGCCATATAGAAGGAGGGCATGCTAAGTGTCAGCCCTATGAACCAATTTTATGAGGTACTACTATACCCCAGAACGAAGTAAAGCATAGCTTTGCATGGAATCTGCTCAATGAATCATCGTTGAGAAATGGTGTTGATAACCACATTATTTTTCTGGTGGAATGCATACTGGAATACCGGTTGCTATGAAAAGAAATTTAAAAAAATATGTACTTTTCAGATTAAAAAGATGTATAAAAGAAAAAAATGAAAGACGTTTAGGCCCGCTTCAGACGAGGGCAACTTTTCCAGCAATTTCGAGGTTGCTGGCAGATTGTTCCTTAGCTTTCCCTAGATCGGCACGAATTGCTAAGATTGGTCCCGGCTCGAAACTGACGAGCAAGTTGAACAACTCGGAGACGTTTGAAGCGGCAGCAGCCAATCAGGGACGCAATATTTTCACGTGACTTCCCGGGTTGAGTGGGCGTCACATGAGCGTCACGAGGGTAATATTTTCCCGCTAAATTTAGCGGAAAAACTTTTCTCGCGAAATATAGTGGGAAAATTTTACCCTCGTGGCGTCACGTGGCGTGGAAGATTATGGGAAGCGTCCGATAATGCGACGCGCAATTACGCTCAGCGGCGGCGCCGTTGCTGCTCAAGCTGGAAACAGCACCCAAGAGCTGCGCTCTGAGAAAATTTTGTTTTGTTCATTGCTCAGGTTTTGCAAATTACAATTTTTATCAATAAAGGAACATGAAAATTCAAAATAATAAGTTTCATAGTAACCGGCTCCATAAAAGTTTGGCATATAAGCTGCGAATATTTAGTCTCTCGATAGTTTCATATTGAAACAATAGTTTTATTAAAGTGAAATTGATGGCAAAAAGTGGAAAGGAGAAAAATGCGTTCGAAGTGCTCGAACCTCTACCTTTTCTGTAGCATCGCTGGACATGAAAATAATTTATAAAAAAATAACTCTGCAGTGTAAACAAATGAAATTTTCTGGGAATACTCTAGATCTAGTTTTTTTGCAGGAAGTTCTTTTTTCTGGGTAACTGTCCCCCCTTAAAGAGTATGAGCATGGAGTTACACGAGTGTAGGATTAAGGAAGCATACGGTCCCCCAGAGCATGGGGTTGCAAGCATAGGATTAAGGAAGCCCGGGTTGCCAAGCGTAGAATTAAGGAATTGTAGGGTTACCAGAGAATGGGGTTACCAAGTGTAGGATTAAGGAAGCGTGGGACCACCAGAGCCAGCGCCCTTTCCACGGGTCATTTTGATTCTGAGGCTGGGACGTTCTACAGAGAGATATTGCCATTTCGTGCCAGCATGCGGGCGCATATTGCTCCCGCGTGGTGCACATCAAAGACTGCCGGCAGTACTACTGCACTGGCCAAATTTCTCGTCTACAGTTGAGACGTTGGGCACCCTTTGGGGCAGTCTTTTCCTGCCTTCTAAACAGACGAGCGATGCAATTTTAGTTGACGGATGGTCGACATGATGATTGTGTCGTCGACATGTCAGGGTCTGTGGACCAGCATGGCCTCCCTGCTGAGCTTCCGCTGTCCGGAGCGTCCCAGCACGCTTCCGGTGGGTGCCGCGGTCAAGTCCAACGGAAACTCGTCCCAGAAGCTGTCGCTCCTGGATGAGACTGAGGACGGCGAAGACCGGAGTTTGCAGACTCCTGCGCCACCCAGGCGACGCACAGCACGGCCACCACGCCGGGAATCGTGGCATTCTCGGTTGGCGACGGAAGGTGGTTTCCTCTTTGCTGAGCGCTTGCAACGAGAGCCGTGGAAGTATGGTGCTTGAAACGGTGCTTGCCCTGAATCGGTGCGTGCCGCAGAATCTGTTCTGGCTGCCGTGTTAGTTCTGGCCGCCGCATTGGCTCTCACCGCTGAGTCGTTTCTCCCTGACCGATTCCGCAGCCCGCCCGAGCTGGCTCCGCTGGACGTTGCTGACGAGGCCGAGGAGCGCGCAGTGGCTGGAACAAGGCGCAGAGCCAGGACGGGTTGGTCGACCGCAAGATCTCGACGTGCTCCGAACCGCCGTCCCTTCCGAGTCGTCGGCGCATTCCAGCAACGCCGCCAGCCCCGCGACGGATCACCGCGCCGACTCTGTTGGACGGCGGAGGCGTACCGTGCTTCCGCGGCCCCCGCTCACGTCGTCTGCTTCGATGGGAGCGCCGCAAAAGGCCGGAGACATCCTCGTGGCCGCGGCTGGAGGGCGGCTTCCGGGAAGCGCCGGCCGGCGGGCTCGACGAAGAGAGACTCGACGGACTCTAACTCCACGGCAGACGACGACAGCCTCCGCGAGAGAGAAGAAGAGGCTTCATCTTCCAGCCTCTGAAGAAAGAAGTCGAAGGCCATGTGACTCCTTTTCGTTTTCCCCTTCTCTCTTTTCCTTTACTACCATCTCTCTCTCTCTCTCTCTCTCTATCCGTCTCCGAGCGTTGCGACAAGGGCACCAAGTGTTCCTTGCGTCAGAGTGTGAGAACTCTCTCGGTGATGGCCACGGCGACAGTACCCGTTTCCTCGGAGACCTTCGTTCCCCCGGTTTTGTTTCCGAAAGGTGCCGGGGTCGCTGGCGGAACTTTGTTGTTTTTTTTCTATTTGTACGCGTGTCCCTGGATTACCTTTCCACGTCTCCGCACCCAAGTCTTTTTTTTTTTTTTTTTGACATTGTATACAGGTCTGCAGTGATGAGCACTAGATGTCGGGGGTGCTCTGTGGAAGCTTGGAAGGTTCTTTTTTTTTTTTTTTTCTCCTCTAGGCTTCCTTTTACGCATTTTGTACAATTGCTTTACTGGGCCGGGAAAGATGGGGAGAGGTGCACGATCAAGGAGAGAGAGCGATATTTTGTAAGTTATACTTTGAGCACTGTGCGAGATCCTCCTAACCGATCTTTGTTGGCAACAATGGTTCAATGTCTGTACATTCTTTTTTTTTTCTTTTTTTGCGCGGGTTATTTTTGCGAAGCACTTCTCGTGTTTGTAGCTTCCCGGCTAGTGGGAGTCCCGCAATTTACAAAACAGTTGGATCGTCTTTCCTGCAGATAAAGCAGTACTTCGTTTAGCTTCGCAGGGAGGGGGGCGTAATCGGTAATTAACAGGCCCGCCGACTAGTAGCATTTCGTTGCATTTTGGCTTGTCGAAAAGCGTCGTCCGTCTCCGTGCAAGTTTCGTCACGTGTTGTCTGGTACCAGCATCTTCTTTTTTTTTTTTTTTTTGTTACCTTTACATGTTTTTTACGTCTTGTGCCCAGTTTCGCGAAGGACTTACCCTATGCCAACCTGCTTGAGAACAATGCTTGTGAACTAGAACGAAAGAGCAAATCGATTTGGCGCGGCGGCGTAGGCCTGCGCAAATACGTCGCTTGAAAGAAAGAAAAAAATGCAAATCTGTGATACCGGTAAGGAATCTCGCACGGGCGTCTATCCACCGCCGCGCAGGCAATAAGAGTTGCACAGAACGTAGTTCGGAATAGCGTTTTTGTTTTTCCTCGTGTGCGTCAAATGGCCCGAATCGGTTGTGTTTTCGCGTCTGCTTTGACGCGACGAACTTTCTTCCGAGTCTTCCCATTTGTTCGTGTTACTACGTTTTAGGTGTGGCATTATTGGTATCGTGGCAACGTATTTTTTTTCTTTTCCTTTTTTTGGAATGAGTTTGAAGTATTCCCGAAGTCTGATCCTGTCCACGTTACGTAGTGTGTTCCAACGTTTGGAAGGGACTGGGTAGGAGAGGAGAAGAACCGCTATGGTGACACCTGATTTTTAAAAAAAACAAAAAACGACATTAAGTTCTTTACACAGTTTGAATGTTAGCATGTTGAGTAACAATAGTACTCTTGCTCCGACGGGATGTGCTGCAGAGATATAAAATAAAAGCCTTCATTTTGTGGACTCTTGCGGTTCCCGGCCACCTCAATTATGGTGTATTCATGCGACAGATCTTTATACCTCTGGAGAAATCTGACTATATGTCAAAGGCTGCAAAATCTGAGCGAGCATTCACATGATGAAGTCGTACGTAGTTGAGCCAGTGGTGTCTTTCTTTTCGTGAATGTGTTTGCAACCTCTGGGGTTGCATAGAACAAAAGGCACGGGAAAAAAAGAAAAGAAAGGCATTCCACAGCCCAGTGCCGTCGTTTGTAATCCTTTCCCAAAAGAAGAGGAAACAACCACTCCGACGAAACGACTGATTTTTTTTTTTGTAGGCCGGTCGCAAATTTTCCGTGGCTCCCCATGGGCTCGGGGAATCGGCGAACATCCGTGACGCAGTGCACGCAACCTCAAAACTCTACAATGTTTAACCCAGTCCTCGCAGAAAATCTTTGTCGTGCAAATACGTTGTTGGGGTTGAGCCGAAGCTGTTTCCAAATCGTTTCGGCAAAGCTATTTGGGGACTTCGGTCGTGAGTGCCCTACTATGACCCGCCACTTCGACGAGAGACGCATGGTAACTGTGTTAGAGCTGATCTCTGCAAGAGGCGTGGCTACAAGCGAACGTGCTCCAGAAGCAAAGAAGACGGGAGAATAATTTATTTTCATCGACACAATACAGGGAAGTTGCAGAGAAGAAAAACAAACCGCTTTGACAGTTTTAAACGTCAAGGAGGCTCACTACGATACAATCTAATAGGCCCTGGAGTCGTGCTCACTCTCTTCTTTGGGGTCACGTACCGTTTTCTATGTTTAGACCATCGAAGCCACACACTCAATATTAAAAATAGAAAAAAAGATATGACACCATCTAAAAAACTGCAAATACGTTGAATTAAAAAAAACAAAATATTGCACAGACGTGTTTCTTGGCGACTTTCTCCTTTTCTATATTCCTTTTCCTCCCCAGTTCGGTTTTCGTTTCGAGCAGTTGCGTTTTTTTACTTTATTTAAAATATATGCGACGCTGGAGCAAAATATTGATTGGGTAGTCTTCCAACTCCAAAATAAATTGCCTGGTGAAAAAAAAAAAAATTTTGGGGGGTGTTGGTGTTATTTTAAGGAGCTCATGGCGTGCCTGCCTAGGTGGCGTGCCAAAAAACCTTGGCGACACAAAAACCCTGACCGGTCAATAGGGTCGTGACGTCACAGCCACATGACCTAGGCTCATCTGTCTCGAGGAGCGTACAGTTTCCATCCGTTGCAGAGGAGCGGAAAGTTTCCGTCTGTTGCCGAGTCCGCCCAGTGGCGCTGCGATCCTGCAGTCATCATTCATCTGTGGAGAATGTGTACACCGCTGCGGGACCGCCGTTATTTCTTATGAATTATCCGGTTTTAACAAAGCGTAACCGTCGGAGAATTAGTAAATGTTTTTTTAACTCCACTGTGCTTCAAAAAGTATTTACATCAACTAATTTTATATAAAAAAAAGTAATTTTTTGCCCACAATGCGCAAAGAAACGAAAGCGATAGCTGTAGCACGGTCGCGCAATGTGGGTGGAATGATGCCGTCGAATACCTGAGGAGGAAGGTGCGGTATGGTTAATTCTCGTAGCCGTCGTGGATGCCACTGACGACTGTCGCCTGTGATCCGTGAAGTGGGTAAGCACGGTGGAAGTTTCTAAAACCATCCAACATTATGTGTAGCAACTAAATACTGCCAAAGTGGGATTTCGCATAATGCGAGTAATGTTTGAAAACAAGTCTTTCAAGCTGACGACACGGAAGACTGCTTTCATCGCGCCATTATACTGGCGGGATGCTGGGGCTCCCCATCGCTGCGCTGTGCGACGGGAAAACCCGAACTCCCTGGCCTCGCGCCTTGAATGAAGAGAAGGGTTTTTGTGTAGCGGCAACGACAATGGACAAGGTCGAAATCTCTGCAGTGTTGCCCGTAAAGCTATCGCTTTAAAAGGGTACAGAAATGAAATTTTAGCCCTTATTTCTATGATTAGCCAGAAACTATGTTGTGTCAGACCCTTAGAAACACCAGTCTTCTGCTTGTAGACACAAAAACAAATTTTAAGGCGAATATGATTTCTCAATACCACCTGCTAGTTTGGAGGCCGATGTAGTTGCGACGTTGAATGCCTCCCGCCACAGTGCCACTCGGAAGTACAGCGCAAATGTATAGACAATTCAGGCTTGAACGGAATCGCGAAGCTTCTGAAACGTGTATTCGCTTATGGCTTATGGCGCACAAAAGACCAGTGTGGCCACGAATAACGTTACAGGCAAGCTATGTATAGGATATAAGGCCTACAGTCCTCGGACATTACTGCTTCACTCAGCGTTACTAGTTGCGTGCAGTACAGGCGAAGGCAACACCAGGCGAGGCATAAAGGGCAAGCATTAGGAAGGCTGGGGAGGGGAGAGAAACCTCCTCTCTAATGTTCCTAGTGCTGTCCCTTTCTCCCCTGGCCTTCCAATGCCCTCTTCTCTCGTCCCACCTTCCTAGTGCTCGCCCTTTCTCACCCTGCCTGGCATTGCCTTCGCCTGCACTGCACACAACTAGTGACACAGAGTATAAGCGAGATTGTCACGCATTGATGCCACCAAGCAACAATGCTTGAAACTACAGTACCCTTGGCTGTGCAGAGGCACCCGACGTCGCTAGCGCGATACGCACTGCGCCTCTCGCTGGCCGATTTTGAAGCAAAGGTAGAGAGCTCGCGGACATGTCATTAATTGTTTCCGTACCCCTTTAAAAGGGAAACGAGCAATGCTCATGCCTTGCTCGCTTTCCGAAGCATCGAACATGTGTGTGCTGTGCCGTAGTTTCGTAAATGTTGGTACGATGTATACGATTCTAGGTATTGCAACAAAATCTTCCAATAATTTACCCCATACCTGCCATGTTATGCCAACCGCTAAAGTCGTAATAAGCAAATGATGTCCCACGGATACATTGGCACATGCAATGCATGTCCAGAGTAGTTCATCTTTGAATGACGTGGAAGGTTGTGCTTACATAAGTGGACACCACAACCTCAGCATAAACGCCTTTACTATCGGTGCATGTCTGATCTGGGATGTGCTGCCTTGAGGTGTAGTGTAGCGATTTTTAATGGCTTGGAATCTCGTGGTACATAAGACGTACAACTATCAGGATTATTTTTTGTTTGTTTTTGTAAATGAAATGTTTTGGTAAGGAACATTCGTTCAAATAGGGGCAACAATGATCGATAAAGGAATGCTTGGAGTGCAGGTGTATATTGAAGATGACGGTAAACCCAGAGATTGAGGGAAAACAGCTAAAATAGTAACGGGACAGAAAAAAAAGGCAACAGTGCCTCAAACTCTACTACAAATTTTGTAGCAAAAATCAAAACGCCCTCCGTCCCTTTTTTTTTCTTTCCAGTTTTCTGGTTAATTATTATGTTTATAATATCGACATTGCTTTTCTCTGCCATGTGGATTCACACACTGGGTTCACCAAGGTACCCTTATGGGCTCCCCGGGCTGATTCAAACACTTAGAACTACATACGACCGTGTACCTTAAAACCTCTCAAGATCTGCTGTGACGACGACGATGATGATGATGCTACGGCTATTAATGCGAATAGCATTCTTTGGCTACTTCACGCACTTTTCGTCTATGTATCTATCTGGCTATCTAACCTCTTACGCCGCGGGTCGATAAATAATTAAAAAAGACCGGCGCCGGCTGGGATTCGAACCGTTGACCCTTTGATCAGCAGGCAGACGCGCTAACCACAGAGCTATGAAGGCAGTCATTCAACGTACTCTAAACGGTTGTTTATATCTTTACCATAGGACGCGCTTTACAGCGCTGTCACAGCTACCGGTGCGCGCGCGTTCCATGCACGAGGGCTCATTCCGCTCTCGTGAGGCTGAGCACGGCCGCTAGCTCACCCTCTCCCGCGCCTCAAGAGTGGGCTGGCGTATCTAGAGTGTGCCGGCCACCTGACGAACGCGCATAACTCCGCACCGTTTGATGCTATTCGCATTAACGTAGATAATCATTCCCAAAGGATGGGTTCTGCTGATTTTTTCCCTTTGAATCGGGAGGACTCAAACAAGGTTTGTGCCCAAGCCTGGGAGGGGTTTACTGCCTGGGAGCGTAGGTATCTGATGCTCCCTGAGGTGGATCTTCTGCCACCAGTCCTCCAGTCTTCTTTTCGTGTCTGCAACAAGCCTGTTTGTGTTGTTGGGGGCTACCTTCAGCCCCGTAGCTGGGCAGACTGCTGTTAATTGTCCGATTTCACTGACAGTGAAGCCCAACGCTTCAGCGGATTCTAAGGGTTTCGGAAGTCGTGGGCCATTGTCGTGTGACCGGGACTGCTCGAGTTTCGCGCAGTCTAGTCCAATGTGCTCCACCGTTTTGTCGTTTACCCCACACACCCTACACGTTGACGTAACGGCAGTGTCGAAACGACGCCTATAAGACAGCGTCTAGAGGGCCCCGGCACATGCCTCAAACAAGAAGCAGCTACCCAGGCTGTTGTCATACAGCCGGACTTCTAAGGCGATGGTCGTTTTGTTGGCGAGGCACACCCCCAGCGTCGACTTCGTTTGGGCGTCTTGGAGCCATTGTTGGGTCTCATAGTCTCGTACCCTCTTCCCAACTTCCGACGTCCACTCCATCTCTGTCGACGCATCAACAGGCTCCGAAAAGCAGTCATACTTGTGTTGAAGTTGATAGAGGCGCTTCTCCCAGCGGGTCCGCAGACCGGTCAAGTTGATGTATATAAACAATCTCTTCGCCCAACACCTGGGACACGCACCACTGCATTTGCAAATGTCAGTCCGGGTGCCATTACCACTTTCCACAATTCCCGCGAAGTGATCGATGAACCTGTAGCAAATCCAGAGGCTTCGCTTAAGGAGAATGCGGGCTCCTCGTATGGCTGCTTGGCAGAGATGGGTGTGATAGCCTTGCAGGTAGTCTGTGTCGTTTGACATTGTGATTCCCCAGTACTTGTAGGAATTAAGAATTGGTACATCGCACCCTCCGAGACGTAGGCTATCGAGAGTTGTCTCGAGGGAGCCCTAAAACAACACCGCCGCTGACTTGCTGGTGTTAAATTTTAAACCAGGTCCCATAGCCTCCTTGGAGCACATGTCAAGAAGTTTTTGCAGTTCAAACACTGATCCTGCTGTCAGTACCACATCGTCCGCGTATGTCAATCCCGGTAGTAACCAGTCAACTCGATCCCCATGCTCCAAATGTGCTAGCGAAAAGCCCAGCCCTGATCGTATAAGTGGTGGATGGATACCATATAGCATATACAATAGGGGAGAAAGCATACAATCTCGGCGTAAGCCCCTAGTCGCCAGCACCTCCTCAGAGTGAGCACCATTAAGGTGCGTCATAACCGTGTTGCCATGGTATAGGCGCGAGGCGAGTGTTGTCCACTCCAGTGGCATGGTAAGCTGTCGTAGGCTAACAATAAGTTGGGCATGGGAAACGCTATCGTGGGTTTTTGCGATGTCAAGGAAACATATTGGGCTCCTCTCCTCTTTCCGTGCAACCTCAATACATTGTGTTAGGGTAAAAAGATGGTCCTCTAATCGGCGTCCTCGTCGGACGCCTCCTTTGATTTCTGTCAGCATACCCCCTTCCCCTGCCCATGCGGTCAAGCGCTTTTCCATGATGTGGGTGAATGTCCTATACACCATGGTTGTCACAGTCAGGGGTCTGTACTGTCGAAGGTACTGACTGTCACATCCTTTTTTAGGAATCGGGTCGACCCTGCTGCATCTCCAGTCTCAAGGAATCTCTTCTGCTGCCCAGATGCAATATCATTGAAAATTCCTGCGAGTTGATCCCTGGGAGCAAACTTGCCGGAATGTTATCTAATCCCTGGGCGGCGTTGTTCTTAGTATGCACTACTGCACGTGTAACTGACACCCTACCAATTGTTACATTATTGTAATCCGGTGCACAATCTGCGTCTTGCTTGGAGCAGAGATTTTGTAGTTGTGTCTCGCTTGAGCAGAGATTTCGTAGTTGTGTCTCTCCTGGAGGCAAGAAAATTTCAATGAGATGGTCTGTAAGGCATTGCCCAGGTCTCTCTGTGGGCAGCCCTGTCTTTAAAGTCATTAATCGTACACAACTGCAATTGGTCGATGCATGCAGCCATGCAAGACTGCATGTGCAACATTGTTTCACAAAGTGTGAGCTTCACAAGCACTTTATTGCCTCGGTGCGAAGACGAGGAAAATTCTTTGCAATCAAAAACAGAGAGGTGGCGCTTTAGAACAATATCTTATGCAATGCCCCTCATTCGAAGGGAAACCACGAACACCGCTTCTTTTTAAAGAACAAAACTGAACAGGTTGTGCTATATACGACACTTTATTCTGACCGACGACACGCACAGCTGTTGATCTCTCTTTTTACACAACCAGACACCACCTAATCAGCAGTGTCGTCATCAAAAACAAAAAAATCTTTGCGGCACGAAAAATATATAAATTATGCAAACAGGGTCGGTCTTTTGGCTGTGTCAGCCAACCGAAAGGTCGGGCAAATAAATATATACAAACAAAGAAGGAATGAGCAGGGGAACACGACTAGAACGGGGCCACCGTTAGCTTGTGTCATATTGAGACAGTCCATATGCCACCATTGACAGAGTTGGGGCATTAAAGGGGAGCTCTGGCGTGTTTTGTAGCTGCCCAAATTTCTAAGCACACTTTCGGAATGCCCCGGCTTTAGTCTTCCTGGTATGCCATTTTCTTGCAACCGGTTGGGAGCAAGCTGCACCGCCCCTGATTCGGCTCGAATTACAACATCCGACGCAACGTTTTCGGCGTTGCCAGTATGTCCTCCCACCCTCGAAATTTCCAATGACTTTGCGAAATCAAAGTTATTGCGACGTGCAATTTGCGTTGCTAAACTGTCCTTGAATGAGAGAAACCCGATCTTTACAGGAAGACATCTTTTTCTACAGCTCTATTTCGTGTTGGCCTAGAACACTGCAACTGATTGTGAAGCTGGTACTTGAGGACCACACCCCTCTCTCGTTCCCTTCTCTTACTGGTACTAGGATGTTTCCCCAAGTACCCGGGTGAAGCGGATGTTCTCCAGAAATTGGGGAATTCCGTGCCCATGTCTCATTCTCACCAGCATAAGTACTGACGA
The DNA here is from genome assembly GCA_037355805.1 of Ixodes ricinus. Taxonomy (NCBI): domain Eukaryota; kingdom Metazoa; phylum Arthropoda; class Arachnida; order Ixodida; family Ixodidae; genus Ixodes; species Ixodes ricinus. Next base: position 53,104 of record JAZHYW010023707.1, read on the forward strand.
AAGTCGTTCTTTTGTCCAACAGCAAAAATTGACAGCAAAAAAACAATCCATGGCAGAGAATAACTCCCAGCCCCCCCCCCCCCCCCCCAAATTTTTTGAAGAGACAAGGGCACCAAAAACACAAAACCCTTGTTATAAAGTAAGCAAAAATTGTTTCTTTACAATTTTGTTCTTTTAAGCTTGACGTCCTCCCAAGCCTCACCATCCGCTGCAGGCCCCTGCAGTGCGCCCCAAACATCCGCACATGGCACATGTTCAACCTGTCCGAATTCTGTCTGTTACAGTTTGGACAAAAGGCCAAAAACATGCACAATGTAGCATCCTGTCACAAAAAAGCAGACATTGTTGGAAAGGCCACCATGTGTTAAGGCACAACATTGCACAAAAAAGGCACAGTCGACTACAGTAATGGAGTGGAATGTGACTGTAGCTTTCACGTGAGAGATCACTCTCTTGGCACAAAAGTTGAGACTGTTGTCAGCATAAATAAGACCGCTCAATCAAGGCACTGACAGTTTGCACCATCCACAACAGAAGCAGCAACTAATCCAGAAAGCGACGTTACAATGGTCTGCCAGTTACAGAGGTCGCAGGCCACATTTGATTAGGTTAGAGCAGAGCCACAGTCGCCGACGAGCAGAAAATAAATCGTATTGCATTACAATAAACGAGCCAGGTCCATTAACGGATGTAACGTCCATGCGCATCTTCGAATATGTGAGCTTGAGGGTGTGTTTTGCAATCCATGTACATTTTGCAAACCTCGAGAAAAGTAGTTCCAATCTTTTTGATCTCCAGCCACAACCCCTAGTCAGCTCTCTTGTGACAAGAGAGCTAATGAGTTAATGAAATTTTCAAGCAGAAACTCCTGCTTGAATAAACCAGGTTGCTCGAAGAACCCTTGCTCTAGAGCCACCAGCTAAAACTCATTTTTGACTGAGTGGAATGCAGACAAGTGGGACTTATTCTAGAGCACTAAAAGAGTAACAGAATGAGAGGTGTCAGTCTCTTGCAGGCTGTCAAATAGCATCCCCAAAGCTTGTACAGTCGAACCCGGATATATCGAATTCAAAGGGGATCGTAAAAGAGTTTGATATATCAATAATTTGATATACAAAAATATGTTAAAATAAGCTCGAGTTGAAATTTCCTGGCGTCTCTGCTAATACCGAAGGTCGCGACAAACGGGAGCTTGTCAAATAGAGCATCCAAGAGCCGCTAAATAGAGTAGAACATAGTTGGCGGAGACCGCAAACACTGTCGTGCTTACACGCGCGCCTCGCCGGGACACTCCATACACCATAAGCGACGGAACACGATAATAATTTAAAAAAATAAACGGAAAAGCGAGATGCATAAAAAAAAAAAGAAGTTAAGCAAGCAACCAAAAAGAAAGCTCACTAAATTCAGGCTGCAGAAAAAGGAAAGAAAAAAAAAAAAACGGGCAAAGCATTAAAGGCAGGAGAAAAAGGTAAACAAAGATAAGGCATTTAGAGTGCGACCGCACAACCGTTGTTGTCAACACACTTTACTTGACAAAGACTTCTTTTTTTGCTCAATTTATTTTGGGGCTAGGAAGTAACGCAGTATCAACTGTGTTCGGGGAAAGGTGCAGGCTACCGTTCCGACGAAGCACTCCCTACTCTCTCTCGCGCCCGTGCATCGTGCCCTTTTTCTTGCTTTTGCCATCCTCCACTTTTTTTTTTACTGTTTATAGTTTTTCTTTTTTCACAACTGCTCTTTTGCTGCGTATCTTACCGGTGTATGCTGGCTTAAAGGTCTGCCGGACTGCAACACAAGCGATGTGCTTGCCGCCTGCGCAATCGGATCGTGGGTGGCCAGGCTTCGTTCGGTCTATAGAGTGTCCCTGCCATGGGAATTCAATACAAAAGACAACGCTCCCATAGTATTACACGTGATTTTCAAGGGGACATTTGGACTGTTTGATATATAACAATAATTCGAAATACCCGAGTGTGATATAACCGGGCTCGACTGTACCTCATCATGTCGCTCAATTTGTCAGCTAGTAAGGCTCTGCTACCCACGACAATCAAGTGGTTTCAATGAAACCGTCATCGCAGAGGTTTCATAATTGCACAACCGCATCTCGTACCAGTTGCAAACAGACAGAAACAGTCATTCTAACATTGGAAAACCAAAGCTTTACACTTGTCAAGTTAAAGGCCTGATTATGTAAAACCATGTGTATGTCAAACTTTTAATAGGTATGCCCTTCATTCTTATTTATTTTTGACTGTCCACATTTGCATATGTAGGTTCGAGATCACCGATTAGGTACAAAAACTTGTCCCCGGATGCCGTTTTTTCTGGCCCGAGATGGACAGATTAGACAACACAGCATATCTATAAGCATGTACACATTGCACATTGATGAGCATTCCAGAAAAAAAAAGACAATATGCTGCATTTTACATAAGTAATGCATGCCAAAACAAAAACACTTTTTTTCTTAATTTTTGAGACAAAAATGGAGATATCTTCAACTGTACAAGGTTGAAAAGTAGACCTAGGGGGTCACTAATACTACAGTAAAACATCAACAGGAGCTCCAAAACATGCCTCGTAAAATTGTAAACCCTCTATCAAACCAACTAATTTTTCCTGCGGGGCCCACGCATAAGCACAAAACTATAGAGCAATGGCTCATTGAGCATTTGTGCACAGTTTGCCCAAGGTTGTGCAGTATATATTCTCCAAACATCTATAGAAATCTCTTCAAATATCTCGCTCTCAAAATGTGGTGCAAAACCATTTTCCGTGGTGACTAACTTGAGCTTTACTAGCATAAATTATACAGACTTGGCAGTGTAATTCGAGGAAACACCCTGGCACTTTTTGAGCTAGCTGTCGCGTGGCTTTTTGTTCTTCTACGCCTTTTACAAAGAGCCGACCACTGCCATAATGTTTATAAAACCAACTATGATTCAAGAAGACCGGTGTGTCACATGTAGGGATTTTCCAAACATGTAGCAAGTTCAGCTGCGTTTGCTTCACGAAATGTGGTTTGTCCGCTACATTTGTGACTCGCTGACTGCCATCGCAAAAGTCACTACCTTTGGTGAAGAGCTTTCAAGGCGAAACATGTGAAGGCACTTCTGTTCATTGGTTCACCCAGCTGCTTCCAACAAGCCTCAATGTGGTATGCCCAAAGGTTCTGGAAGAACATATCCAATTGCAGATGATGTGTCGAGATCTCTAGTGGCTGAAGTGTGCCTCACAAGAAGAAACACGGCCAATAAAATTACATTTACATATGCACAAGAAAAATGATAAATTGCACGTCTAGTGAGCACGTCACCTGAAAAAAAAATGCAAAATGAACAAGCACTGTCAACCACTCACTGCGAGCTTAAAACTACTAAAAATCTTTTCGTTTTAAGATCTCTCCACTTGACCTTACAGATTACCTACTATACTCTTCACATCTACCCTTTTGCATTCTGGGTAGCGAAATCCCTTAAAAAATTTTGAACTGTCAAGTTTTATAAAAAGTTAAAATCTATGGATGCTCGCAACCCAATGGGGGGCTGAAGTTCAAGGCTCGGGACCCGACCTAAAAGTGGCACCGGTGAAACGGTTCAGATGCAAGCATCAGATGCAGGAAATCTCCGATTTGACCAGAGTCGAGGATGCCAGCATGTAGGCATTGAAAACACTTCGAATGCGTCCAGCCGAGAACTATGGCACAACAGCGTGTCCCTCTTGCATCATACACCATAGTACGTCCTAGCATCCAGCGACACTCTGGAATCTCAACCGCAATTCCCCATTTCCGTACCAGCGGACCGGCCGGGAATAGGGGTGTGAAGGTGGTCAGCAACTTACAAATGTAGGTGCTCTGTTTTGCTGCGAAATGGGGTAGAGCGAACATCCAGCCCGACGAACAAATAGTACTCCACCATTTTGGCAGATCCCGGCACCAAAAACCCGTTTTCAACCACTCCTGCGCCTGCGACGACAAATGCACGATTCGCCGCCTGTCACGACGGGAAATTGCCCTAGCATGAGGAAATTACAGACGAGACGTAACCAGACGATGGGAAACTAAAATGCCTGCATCACGTTCACGCATAAGGTACCGCTGCTCCTTTCAGACATTCCTGGCACGATCGCAGACTTCCAGGTCCAGGGGCATTCGTGTCGGTCATGTTCACAGCGACCAAAACGACGGCAACAACCGGGACAACTCTGACTCACGATCACTTGACAAAGCCACTTCTTAAACGCTTGCCATGTCGTGCACGACAAACACCCATCCCGGCGACCTGTCGCAGCCGTCGTCGTTCGGTCGCTCTCGACGCAACCAGCGCAACCGTCTGAACTGGGCTCGACAAACTAAATACATAAATCACGAAAGACGGACGAGGACACGAAGAAGACCAGACAGTTGTGAGTACTGCTGCCCTGCCTTCTTCATGTCCTCGTCTGTCTTTCACACTTTATACATTTAGTTCAGCTGAATGGCATTATAGTTCCCCCTCGTCCGTCGGCGATCTGCTCTGTGTAGTCCGTCCGTCCCACGTCTGCAAGGACTCGGTCCGCCGCGACAGGTGCACGTTAGATCAATGCTTCGCAGAAGACAAAGCTTGAGTCCTTTTCCCCGCAGACGTCGTCGCTAGTGGATCACTGCAACGCCGGTTTAGCCACGAACGCGGCACTAGTGCTCGGCGATGCCGAGACCGACGCGTCTGTGGCTTTGCAGCGTCGTCTGCCGCTTGGGGCGGGTTGGAAGTCAACAAACGAAGACGTCATGCACAAGCCCCGTCTCCTAGGCGACATCGGTCGGATTCACTCCTCGCCCCCGACTCTACGCAACACGTACAGGGTGCCGGCGTCGTCCACGGTCACAAAGGTGCCGAAGTCCGACGAGACGAACAGAGACTCCGCCCCGCGCTGCGCAGCCAGAACTTCTGGAGTGGCCTGTCGGATCCGGTGGCTCGCCCGTCCGCGTCGAGGCGCCACCAGCACACGGACTCCGAGAGGGATGCCAGCTGCCGGCCGTCGGGCGAAAACGCAAGGTCGCGAACGAACGACGAGTGGCAGCCTAGCCTTGCGACGCTGCCGTCGTTGGGGTGGTAGACCTATGGGAGAGAGGGGCACCGTAGAAATACGTCAATCACGGCGAAATCTGTCGGACCGTGGGTCCTCCAGAGCACCCTCCAAGGTTCTCCGAGCTCCCCAATTTCCTCGGCTGTTCCCGACTCCAAGCGGTGTGCTTCCAGTTTAAGCACCATTTTAGAAGATTTGAGCCATTCCTCGGTGCATAACTGTGTGACACACTTCCTAGAATGTGCATTATTGTTTACAAGGACTGTGGGTTTCTGTACTATTCTACTGCATTAATGTCGAGACCGGGAGGGGCTTTTGGCCATCGGTAAAGGCAGGAAAGGGTTCCTGCCTTTACTGACAACGAGCGTGGGACGTCTACTTTGGAACTCTCATTCGAGGTAGAGGACTCATGCCCGTCAAAACAAGTAGGATCACCAAACCGGTCCGCCCGGAGACGTCGCCGAGTCATCGCCCCTTCTCCTGGCTGAAGGCATCGTTTGCCTTACGGAGACGAATTGGTAAGAGCTTTAAAAACGTGCAAGTTCTTGACTTTTGCGTTTGTGCAATGTGCGCGTTTTCCGTCTGCTCCGCACAGCCGGAAAAACAAAGAAAGGAAGAAAATGCGGCCGGGTGTATCTACGTGACTTCCAGCAACTCTCTCCTCCTCTACATTTCTTCTTTTTCCCACTTCAATTTCGATATCGGTTTTCGCTTTATTAAAGATATATTTGATGCTGTTGCAAAATGTTGATTGGGTGGTCTTCCAACACCACAACAAAGTGCCTAGCAAAAAATTAAAAAAAATTGCTGGGGGGGGGGGGGTTGTTTCTTTAAGTTTGAGCGTAACACGGCTGATAACAACATTTGGCCAAGGCAAGGATTCACTCTAAAAGCAGGAACGAAACTCACGTAAACCGTCCCATCATCCGTTCCAGCTGCGGCCAGCGGATGGTGCCCATCCGGACTGAAGCAGCAGCAACGAACGCAGGCCTCCAGTTCCGTCGTACGCTGCAGTTCTCCGGTCTCGCTGTCCCAGAGCTGCAAAAGAGTCCTTCGTAAACTTCGGTCAAACCCCGATCATCAGCAACTTCGAGGGACCTCCATTAGATTGTCCACATCACAGAGACAATAAAATTTAAGCTTAAATTGCTTAAAAAAAAAAAAGAAGAAGCGTTGCAGTATTTGAGGTATGTGATATAAATAAGTAAACTGGTGGCAAAAGCGTGGTTCATTTTTACAATGCCACAAGTTAACTGTTATCCCCTTCAGCCCCCATACCATTTTTTCAGAACTATAATTCGTAGAATAAAATTTCGGCTAAAAAAAAACTATTTATCTTAGATAGTTTGCCTAGTCCACACATACAGAAAAGCAAGCGTAACACGTGTCCTAAAACGTTACACTTACTTGTTATGCTTACATGTTATGCTTACGTAACACGTAACAACCTGTCCTAGTCCTTTGCGCTATAATTTTGTAGTACACGTTGGGTGTAATGCGTGTTTGTTTTTGACGACGGAGACTTCGAGACTCACGCAGAGATTCTTATCGCTCGATCCGGAGAGGAGATGCCGTCCATCCGGGGACACGTCGCAGGACGAGATGCGGTGTCCTCCATGTGCCGCGACGCAGAACAGCAGTGCCTTTGTCCCGGCCAGGTTCCAAACCTGGCAACCCAAAAGACCCGTAAACTTGAGTTCACGCAAAATTTTGACAGTCATCGATTTGCCTCAAAATCGGTCCAACGCATTAATGGACGCATCTGAACTAGTAACCCAAATTTACATGCCGCAATAATTTTATTTTTTTTTCGCAAAGTTATTGAAGTTTCACGTTTGGCCCGAGAGGCAGAGAGGCTCTGTTGGCACCGCTGAAAATGTGACGCTGGAAGTCGTAATATGCGGCGGTATGGGGGCATTACAACTTGCTCCCGACGAGTTACAAGAAGTTTGACGGTGTAAAACAGCGTCAAACTTCTTGTAACTCGTCTTGTAACTTTGGGGTCTAAATAATTTGTTAGTGTTCAACCTTGCGTCTAGATGGCACTGTGAGACCACATTGCTGCGAAATTCCCGCACGTGCTTGTCCACACTTTCGTTTCGCTCACGCCGTTGAGGATGCACTTGTCAGCTCCAAGATGAGTTCGCACCATCTTCCTGATTTGAAACTAACAAAGATTGCGATCTGAAAACGGTAAAATGGCGCCAATTTTCGTTGGCACAAAAAACGGACACCACACAGAAAGAAATGCACTCCCCTCTTTCTACCGGACAAATGTGAAAAAGAGATCAATAGGTATGGTTGTGCAACTCTCCCCATCCTTGCTCCTCACTGTGCCACAGCTGTCGCCTGCCGAGTGCGCAACCGATTTTGCCGTGCCGCCACGCCCGTTCCTACGCCATCTAGTGACTATACACGCAATCGAGAGCAGCGCAGCCACTTCGAGAGACTCCTCCGAATGACACGCGGCGGCACAAGTCGGTGTCCAATTTACAAAAGGCTAAATTTACACAGTCAGCAAACACCTCTCATTCGCTGCGTGATCAGGGGTCGATGTCGGTGGTATAGTGATTATTGCGATTCATATTTTGATAAGTCTGTTGCGCGGAAGTTTGAATGGCGGGAAATTTGTCTGCAGCAAGGAACGCCTGGTGTCTAAACGTCTTAGGCGATCCCGAGAGAAAAAACGAGAAAGATAGCGACAGAAGAGCGGAGAAAGGAGGCAGACGAAAGGTTGAAGTCGTCCGAGCGCTTGTCAACTCTAATTAGTTTCATACAATGTGCGATTCCTGCGTTTTCCTGCAAAAGAAAGCGAGAAAAGAACACGGTACAAACCTTACAGGTGATGTTTCGCTGCCTATTTTTACATAATAAGGGCGTCGCCAGCGATATGGGACCACCAACTGGGACCGCCGACGTCTGTGTCAATGCCCCCAGTTTCCCAAGCGGCCCTAATGCATGGGACCTTTCCCTCTATATTATTATATTAACTCTATGCGTTCAAGTGCTGTACACTGCCACCCTCGGCCGTTTCAGCTCCGTGCACTGCACTGCAGAGGAATGCAAGGAGTCGTAGCGCAGTCGGATGCAGTTAATTGCAAGTGTGTGAACGAGCCTTTAGAATGGATGGCAGCCTATGTTCTGTTAGGCGACTTCACATCCCAGCTAAACGTCAACTACCCCTCTGTGGCTTCCACAAACTGCTCATAACAACATAAAAAAAAAAAGTTTTTTTAAGGAAAGAACATAAACCCCCACCCTTCCCACCCCTCAAAAAAGTCAGAAGCTTTTTGAGCATTATTTAGCTTGCGAGACACATTTTGAGTATTGCGACATGCTTCTATTTGATGTCTCTATTTCGAGACAATGTACTACAGTCAACGCATGTTTTCGGAGTCGCTCCTCACACAAAATGAGTCCCGCAACATCCATCGTACTAACTTTTTTTTTTAGGGAAAGGTAATTTGTGACATATGTCTGCAATCCAGGTACAATCAAAACTCAATTTAACGAACCCCAATCTTACGAATTTTCCGATCTAACGAACAAATCCTGCTTCTCCCAAAGTTTCCCATATGGCTTAAAGGAGCTGTGCAACGATTTCAGGGCTTTGCTTAAATAACTGTGGACGTTGATGCCCGACACTTCTGAAGTGAACTACAGAAAACAGATTTTGCCTGGATACCCTAGTTTTTATTTAAAAAAATGAAAAAGATCCATGTTTTTGCCATCTCTCAATTCCTACATCGTCTTCCAGGTCACGTGCGCAGTGATGTCGATGGGGTAGGCGCGGAGTTCCGGTAAAGATCTCTCTCTAGAGCCATCAGTGAGCAGCGAGAACTCATCCGCTTGCGACCGCGTGACCACGTGTTGGCGGGCGCAGCGCGAACAATATGGTGAAAGGAGGAAAGTCTCACCCGGGTCCGGTCCTGTCCCCCTCTCCCTCTGGCTTCTGGCGGCTGCTCGCGGTAGCAGATAGAGCTGACGGTTTTGTGGAGCTAGGATAGATGGCGCCACTAAAACTCCGTATAATAAAAGTTTTGTCGATGATACAGTCGACTCTCATTAATTCAAACTCGAGGGGGCCGAAAATTTGTTTGAATAAAGCAAAGTTTGAATTATCAGGAGTTTCTTCCCATAGAGACGCATAGGATGGGACCTGCACATAGTTTGAATTATCCGCAAGTTTTGAATTAAGAGATTTTGAATTAATGAAAGTCAACTGTACCATGTTTTTGACGCATTTATGTTTATGTTGGAACGACAAGATTTATAGAAAAGTTACCTTTTATCGAGCAGGCATTCGCACAACTTGCTATCTTTCTACAAGACCCCCATTGACGTCATGCCGCGTGTTTCTCTGGCCGCCGCTAGCGGCTGCAGGTCGGGGAATATTCTTATTTTTTGCCTCGCTATTACGCGGCAGAATCGCAACATTTCGATGAAAGGAGGTGTGTTTTCTGTTATTTGTGACAAGGTGAACAATGTCAAAAGTAGAAGATGCCAATTCTTTCAACGTTAAAATCGTTGCAGAGCTCCTTTAATGCTTATATGAACTCGAAATAACGAAGTAAATTGACCCTCGAACCTATTTTAACGAAATATTCCCGAAAAAAATATATGCGAAAAGAAGGATATTCTACATTTATTTCGCCCAGAATGGATCAAAGCTTGCCATTCGCGTGCCAGCGTAGAATTGAGGTACCGGAGGTACCCTACAAAATGAAACTGCAAAGACACACAGTATTCTCTGCATGGCTTTGAATCGACTTACCTACACTAGATGGCGCTAGCGGCAGCGGTTGCTTTGTGTCGTGTGCGACAGATGGCACCGATAGTCTCTGTCTTTCCGCTCTTTGTTAATCTGTTGAGATTTTCGTTTTGTTTCGCTGCTTGTCTCTCCCCGCGACCAGTTCACTGCATACGATATCTGTTCCACTACGTTCTGCGTTGCTGAGAAATGGAGCCCGCCAAGAAGAAAAGAAAAGTGCTGACCCTTGAAGAGAAAACGGATATCATTCGAGCGGACAGAAGATGCTCTGCGGCTAAGATGCCACAGAGCATGGCATCCCAGCCAGCACACTTTCGACAATCTTGAAATTGAAGGACACCATCATTAGTGCCACAACCGCCACAGCATTGAGAGGCACTTCGTCTGGGCATCCGTCCAAGAAGAAAAACCCGAAGACCACCCCACACGAAAAATTGGAAGAAGCGCTCTTCACCTGATTCATGGATATGCAAGCCAAAAACGTTCCACTCACCGCTGATGTGGTGCAGCAGAAAGCGCGCTGATTCGCGCGTTGGCTTGGATACAGCGAGTTTCAGGCAAGTCGCGGCTGGCTGTTGCGGTTTCAAGAACGCTATGGCCATTGTAGGAAAAGTATTGAGCTAGGAGTCAGCCAGTGTTAACAAAGTTGGAGCTGATGACTGGTTGTCAGAGAACATGCCGGACATTCTTGGAAGTTATGCCCCCGAGGATGTGTACAATGCCAACGGAAGCGGACTGTTCTACAAGATGCTACCAAAAAAGACACTCACGCGAAAAGGGGAGACTTGCCACGGCAGAAAACAGAGCAAGCAAAGGCTTACTATCCTGCTCTGTGTTAATATGGATGGGAGCGACAAGCGCGTCCCGCTTATCATTGGGAAAAGCAGAAAACGAAGGTGTGCCTTTTGTTAGTTAACTGCACTGCGCACCACATCCCAGAGCTTCAGTTGAAGAATGTGCAGCTGCGCTACTTCCTCCCAATGCAACCTCGGTCCTTCAGCCCCTGGACCTGGGGAGGCGGCCCTGGAATTATCAATAGCGTCATGTGCATGTACAAGCAGCGTGTGATTGACAAGCTACTGATTGAGATACTTCCAGCAGCGTGGAAAGTAACCAGGACCTTGATCATCATAAACTCCTTCAAGCATGCTGGTTTTGTGACGTCCATTGCTGAGGCTGCGTCGGGCTCTGCAATCCCTCAAGATGATCAGGAAGAGGCCACGCCCAGTTCCTGGGAAGAGCTTCGCCGGCTAGACGAGGTGGCGGAAGATTTGAGCTTCACCGACTTGTGCATGCTGACGCCGACGCGGACATCGACAGACAGAGGTGTTAGATGATGATGAGATTGTGCAGCTGGTCTCAGGTGCACGAAAAGAGTCGGAAGTTGCTGACAATCCAGAAACTGCCGAAGCGCCTGTGCCCGCTCCGATTCAGGTAATGGATGCTACTGACCTGCTGAGGCAGTTTGCTGAGGCTCATGAGGGAACGGAGGACGCGTTGATTGCGCTCGCGAGCTACGCGCAGTCCGCACGTCCACTCCTGACAAAGTGGACGCAAATGAAGCTAACAAGCTTTTTCGCTAAAAAATAAATCTTCCCCGAGCTCCGAGGTTCTCTTGTTTTCCTTTTAGCACGCACAAGCAGTGCGACGCCTTCGCATACTTTTCCGTGCATTGTTAAAAATTTCAGTGCGTGGACACGTAAAATTTAAACTATGGTAGTTCTCACGATACCGGTGCATTAAGACTTCGTTATGACTAATCAGAATGTCCGAAAATGACTTTCTTGATTTTACAAAGTTCCCAATTTAACGAAGTAATTCGCAACTTTCCCTGACTTCGTCAGATCAAATTTTGACAGTACTTGAAAAAATATTTTTTTGTGAGTTACTTTTTCTTTTTAGGAGCGATTCCAAAACACATTTACATTTCAGGTCGATGGGCTGAAATATCAGAATCATTCCAACTCAAAAGCTGTCTTGGAACGTAAATATTGCACTATTTTTTTAAAATTATTTTTATGATGCTTTATTTTATCTAATTATTCTAAAAAAAATCTCTTTGGAAGTTTAGCATCCCTTTGAGGAAAATTGTTTACTACACAAAAGCTCCCACGTCGTCGACACCTAATCGTTCCCCTCCCCTCGTTATGGACAGATGAACTGAAACGAGGTCAGTCCAAAAATGAAACTCATGTACTCACGCAAATTTCGCCGCTCTCCGTCCAGGAAAGCAACTTGCGGGCGTCGTCGAAGAGGCGGCAAGAGACGACCGCACCGCGAGGATCCCCGAGGGTTGTCGAACTTCCGTCCGCTTCCCACACCTGGTTGGAGTCACGGAGAGACGTTAGGCACGAGCGTGTTTGCAAAGCCCCTAGGCCAAAACAACTCAAATGCAATGTTTGTCTATAAAGAAAAATCGACGTGCACACCCCATTACCTGTTCCTGGGAATGTCAACTTTGAATCGATCACCCAATCGGGGTGAAATTTGCAGGTGGTGTGTGTAGCCATATAGAAGGAGGGCATGCAAAGTTTCAGCCCTGTGAATCATTTTTATGAGGTACTATACCCCAGAGACAAAGTCTGACGATCAACAATTAATGAGCGCAAGCCTTAATGACATTCAAAGTTGGTGCTGTACGTGGGACATGAAGTTAAATTTTGAAAAACTGTTTATCTGCAAATTACAAATAAGAAAAAGCTATTCAACTTCCAATACCGACTAAATAACATTCCCATCGCTCAGGTTGATGACTACAAGTACCTCGGAGTGACCATAAATAAAAACTTAAAATTGGACGACCCATATAAAAAATACATCCTCGGCAGCCTTCAAGAAGTTGGGTTTTTTAAGGCATAAGCTGAAATACGCTACTCCAAATGTGAAATTACTGGCTTACAATTCATTCGTTAGATCTAAACTAGAATATGGCAGTATTACTTGGGACCCTCATACAAAATCTAATTCAGAAATATTGGAACGAGTTCAAAGACGTGCTGTAAGGTTTATATACGGAAAATTTAAGAGAACTGATTCGCCTTCACTTTTGATGCAAACCAACAAAATACCAACTTTAGAGCACCGTCGAAGGATAGCCCGTTTAAAGTTTCTGCCTCTCTTTTTATGAAAACTGTCCTTGGATCCAAAATTACTGCCTAAAGCCGCTTTCTACAAGACGAACTAGGCACCATCATGAACATTCCTTAGCACCATACTTTGCCCGCACTAACATATTTAAATTTTCGTTTTTTCCTCGTACAATTGAAGAATGGAATTCTCTTTCTTGTTCGGTTATTTTATCTTCGAATTTTGCCTCATCATTAGAACAGTTATTGTAGTGGTGTTTTTGTATTTCGATGTGTTTTGATGTTTTTTATATTTAGTGCTTACATGCTTGGGTATTGTGCTTCTTGGCTAGCTACTTGTTTTGCTGTATCATACCCGCCTCTTTCATATTTTCGCCTCGATTTGTATGCCTTATTTCTTTTTTGTTGTTTTGTATTTTGTACGGGTTCTTGAGTTTGTACCCGCCCATCCTGCTTGGACCGTGGGTCTGTATCTAATAAATAAAAATAAAAATAAATAAAGCATCGCTTGGCATGGAATCTGCTCAATGAACCTATCGTTAAGAAATGGTGTTGATAACCAGATATTTTTCTGGTGCAATGCACACTGGAATACCTGTTGCCGGTTGCTATAAGAAAAGTTTGTCACAAAAACTGCATTTTTCAGCCAAAAAAAAAAATTCCTTTATATTTAGGAACATGAAAATGCAAAAATCTAAGTTCATAGTAACCGGCTCCATAAAACTTCGATATAAAAAGCTGCAAAAATTAAGTCCCTCGGTAGTTTCATACTGAAACGATAGGTTTATTGTTTATCAAGTGAAATCTATGCCACAAAGCGGAACAGAAAAAAACACGTTCAAGGGGCTCTACCTTGTGGCATTTTTCAAAATCGACTTTTTTTCTGCAGAATTCTTTTCTTTCCAGGTTTGTTTACACACACTTGTCACTGCTTTCAACCTCTTATGATATCTCCAACGAGAGAACAAGCTGGCATCATCTATGAGGCGGCCCTGGAACTGCACTTCACTAGAGCGAAGGTTTGGCAGTTTTTGCGAGATCAAATGCATGTATCATCAACGAGAAACGGTTATTTATAGCATCGCCAAAAGATTTTTGAGCCAATAGTAAAAGAATGATGCGCAAAAACAAAAGAGGAAATATACGAAAATCGCTAGTGTTCCCCAGCTACCCCATAGATGGCGTCAGTGTGCCGGCTCGTCGTAATAGATCCCAAGCACGACTCACACCACCGAGCCACCCGAACACAGGAAACAGATCTTTGACTCGCCGAATTCCTTCGTACGGGCAGCGAGTCTTCACCTGTACATTTAACTTTCCTCTCTATGTCTTTCTCTCTCCCTCTTTGTCCCATCACCCCTCCCAATCCGCCGTTTCAGATGACCAGAGTTTGAGCAACTCGGCGGCTCATTTCAATCTCATGTAAAAAGAAAGAAATGTGTCAGGAAGAAGAGATCTCGAGAGACTTAAAGGCGCTCGTTCGTAAGCAGTCGCGAGTGTGGGAACCAGCCTCTGGCCCGAGCACAACGTGGTGCCTCTTGAAGGTCACTCGCACACGTCGAAGAGGAGTCGAGGCAAATTTTAATGCCAAAAAGCTCCGAGAATTTAGATGCAGGTGCCTAGGACCGGAGATTTCACACTCAGGACATGTAATTGCATTGCACCCTCTACAATCACTTCAATGCGGCAACAACAATAAAATCAGTTAGCAGCATATGTACGTGTTACACTACGACTGCTATTTCGTGTGAAAGGGTATGCAGTGAAGTGTCGGCAAGGAAGTGTACGACAGCGCCATTAATTCGGAAGTGGTGCCACCGAAACATTGCAAAGCCCGGCATACGACGCGCGACACAGTTACCTTCAGCGCGAGCGGGTGCGTCGTTCTTTACTATAGCAAGGTGGCGAATTGGACCAGTTGGTTGTCGTTGCCCACGATGGGCGGTTTGCCCCATCCTGTTCTGTACCGCCCAAATTTGCCCTGTCCCCACACGCTTGTGCAATAAACAGAGACATTATGACCGCTTAAGAAACCCGAGGATCCGCCAAACAAGCTTTAGAGCGAACTGTGCCGACCGCGACAGGCTCAGGAAGTCGGTGCCAAGGCGACAAGAAGGCGAGCTCAGACCTTTAGTGTTCCGTCCGAAGATCCTGAAATGGCGAGACAGCTGGGTGACGAGATAATGGTAGTCACGGAACTGTCGTGTCTTCCGAGGGTCTGACACCTCTTTTCCTCCAGCCGGAAGACCTGGGAACGGAAGAAGCAGACATGCATGCCCGTGGTACTCTTGCTCATCCACACGTCTGGTTCTTCCCACCATGCTAAAGCCTTCGGGCTTTAGCATGGCGAGGAAGTGCCATGGGCATTCACAATATGGGTTACTTGCCTCTGTGCAACACCGCGGCTCTCCTGAACCGAAATAAATATCGCTATGTCACTATCACTATCGAAAGCATGGCAACAAAGATCTCAATGCATCCCTTTTTTCTGATTTGGTAGCACAGCTTGAGTGAGTGTTCACCGGTGATTCACTTTTAGTGCGTCTTTGCTCATTTCACCACCTACCGATTGGACACAATGCTGAAGAGGCCTTTACCTTTTTTGTGGACATTTTATAGGAGTGAACGCAACTTGGAAGCATTTGTTTTTAGCTTTATGACTTTTAAGGGAGGACGTGGGCCCCAAAAACAAAATTTTTGAATTTTAGAGATATCCCAAAGAAATTTTCAGGGTATGTTCATAACACCAACACAAGAGTAAAGTGATGTCTCGTTAATATGGACACCTCCGTTCCCGTAAAAAATCGTCCATAATGTGAGTTGCTCATTATAACGAGACAAAAATGCATGTATTTTTCCAGTTTGTCCCTGAAAGTATTGTCCATATAGCGGGGTATCCATATTAACGGGGTCCATATTAATGAGACATGACTGTAACTGCAAAGTTTCATGGTCCTGTGCCTGCTAGGTGTCAAGTTATGGGAGTTTGTCATAATTATTTGTGCGATTCTATTGTTCCGGGCCTGGACATTTCGCAAAAAGTAGGAGCGGTGTGAAATTTGTTATAATGATTCTTGGATGATACCCTACGACAAGACAAAACCATTTTCATTATTATCTTAACAAAAACTGTACAGCGAGGGGCACATTCTCGTTTACCGTTCACTTGCAAAAGTGACGGTGCCCCATAAAATACTGCAGACCACAGGTTCATTGCCGCCATTAGTACGGTAAAAGTTAAGCTGCCATTTGAGTCACCAGATGGCACTGAATTCTGGAAAGGGTCTATTGGGACGCTGTCTGCTTTTGTGTGCTATCAATACCCGGCCGATTGAGTCAAGGCAATCCACTTTCTAAGGACGTTGCCATGCCGACAGTTACCGCGTTCATTTAGGCTTAGCAATGGCCAGAATCGAAAGACTATCTGAAAAATGCGGCGAGGTCATCGCTCATGCTTTGCGATTTAAGTGAGGTAAGGCAAAGCGAAAGCCTCCTGCACCATTCATTGCTGACTAACGCGCCCGATATTTCAACTACAACGACATATTAGTTTTAAAGCGAGCGGCGCTCACTCACCGGGGCACCGTGCCATGTTTCCCCGCATCCCTACCGAGCCAGTCACGTGATTTCAGAATCCCTCTCCTAGGTACTGCGGCTAACTTTAGCCGCGGTTAGTGCTTCGAGCAAACGGGCCCAGGGAGCGCTATCATTAAAAAATTGACCGCATCTCCACGTGGTGAATGATGTTGATTGGGGCGAAGCTCTGGTGGTGCTTGTCTGTGTAGACGCTGAGCCGCACATGCCGAGCCTTTCGTTCGTTTTCATCCATGTCAGAAAGAGAATGTGTGGTATGGAACGTGGCTATATATCGCATTTGAGCATTTGACCGCAGCGCCCTGCCGTCTATAAACGTTGAGCCAATGCATGCAAAGTTTAACAGCGATTATATACGCATTTGACCGCAGCGCCCTCTCCTGTATAGACGTTGAGCGGCTACATGCACACGTTTCATCCATGACATCCCCAGCTCTTGAGTTACTACCACATCTCAGAGCCCCTACTCGTCCCGCAGTCGTGGCCGAGTGGTTAAGGCGATGGACTAGAAATCCCTTGGGGTCTCCCCACACAGGTTCGAATCCTGTACGACTCCGCAAAACATTTTTTTCATCAATTTTTTTTCATCATTTTTTTTCCTTTTTTTAAACTTTTTTTTCATCTTTTTTTTTTTTGCTTTACACAAGCACATGAGCTCACGAGCACGAGCACCCGACGCCGGACATCGGACGGACATGGCTAGCCCCTAAGGAGCTTCGCCCGTAAAAATGAGATGTTTACAATTCTCTGTCATGCCGAATTAGAGAGCAGCTCTTGAGGAGGAGAAGGTACAGATAGGAGGGTATGCTCCTCGTTCCCCTCCGTACCTTGCCCTCACCCGCTCCTGCGGGTGAGGGCAAGGTACTGGAGGGGGAGCGAAAATTTCTTAGCAAAGTTTAGCGAGGAAAAATTTTCTCGCTAAATTTAGGGAAATTTAGCGAACATTTCCCGCTAAATTTTACAGGGCACCTGGATTGGTGTTGAGATTACATGGCGTCGATTTCCCCACTAAATTTAGTGGGGAAAGTTTTCCGCTAAATTTTGCGGGAAAAAATTTTCCGTTGAATTTCACGCGACGTCACATTCATTCACGTTACGCCACGTGTGACATCGCACAGTAAATTGAGCAGAAAAATTTCCTGCCGAATTTAGCGGGAAAATTTTACCCTCGTGACGTCACGAGGGTAAAATTTTCCCGCTAAATACTGCGGGAAATTTTTCCGCTAAACATACCAGAAAAATTTTCCGCAAAATTTAGCAGGGAAATTTTTCCCACTAAATTTAGAGCAAAAAATGTTCCGCAAAATTTGACGGGGAAATTTTTCCGCTACATTTAGCGGGAAAATTTCCCCCATATTTAGTGGAAAAATTTCCCACCAAATTTAGCGGGGAAATTTTTTCTTGTGACGTCACGTGACATCCTACGTGACGTCACATGTGACATCATTATGGGAAACGTCCCATAATGTAACGCGCGGTTACGCCCGACGGCGCCGCCGCACAACCCAGAAACGGAAGTGTTGAGGTCACCTGACATCAATTTCCCCACTAAACTTAGCGGGTAAATTTTTCCCCTCAACTTAGCGGAAAGAATTTTCCACTAAATTTCATGGGACATTACAATCATTCACGTGACGTCACACGTGACAACACACGCTAGATTTAGCGGAAAAGATTTTCCCTCTAAATTTAGAGGAAACATTTTCCGCCAAATTTAGTACAAAAATTTTACTCTCGTGACGTCAGACATGACGTCACATTTATTCATGTGACGTCACGAGGGTAGTTTTCCCTTTAAATTCGGCAGGAAATTTTGCCGCTAAATTAGCAGGAAAATTTTTCCGCTAAATTAGAGAGAGAGAGAGAGAAGGGAGGGAGGGGGGCAGTCAAAGAAAAGGCAAGAAGGAAGAGAAGATGAACATACTTACGTCACTTATTTCAAGTAACGGGTAACATAGTTACTTCTTCCCAAGACTTAAAAAAATTGGACTCCAGTTTTTTCGTCTTTTTAGACGCTAAGCCATGTTAATTTTTTGCGCTTTTCTTTAGGTTTTTTGTGAGTATTTAGGTCAAACTGTAAGAAAATACAAATCAATTATGTTCAGTTTCTGCCTGAACATAATCTTTCTTGAAATATGGCACTTATGTCTACCTGTACCGTCAAAACAGTAAAACGCGTTCATTCATAATTAAAAACGTAACGCAAAAGTAACGTGCGCTACTTTTTAGCGGTAACGGGAACGGTCACGCGTTCCTCTTATGTTGAGGGAACGTAGGTCGGTATCGCGTTCCTTTTATTTGTAAGTAACAAGTAACATACTTCATTAGTTTTTTCTTTTGTAACACCTACAACACTGGTCAAAACTGCCGTGTGGTTCTCGAGTCTGTGTGAGGAAGCGGCAGAGGGGATGGGGGGGGGGTGCTTTTTGATGTTGTGCCAGGGGTCGCATGCGGCCCGTGGGTTTGGGTTGCCAACCCCTAGTTTATGAAATAAACAACCCAAATATGTAGTAATTCTCTAAAAAACATTTTTTTCCGGGATTTTTTTTTTTTTTTTTAAGGCTTACGTTTTGTCTTTAAACGAGCCTCACAGTTTACGATTACCGGACACTGAAGTCTCGAAGAGAGCCGACACGTATCAAGTCTACCTAAAATTAAAAAAATCCATGCAGGACGCACGTGACAAAATTGCACACAACGAAGGACGAAATTTTACAAGATTGCGTGGAAACTCAACTTCCAAGAACACTCAAGTCTACACAGGAACAAAGAGCGCAGGGAACAACCCTCATGTTTCGAAGACACAGCATTGCCACCGCAACGACCGTCGCACAACGCATAGAATGGCGACAGCTCTGTGACCAGCGACAGAGTAACTGCAGGCATCTGTTCCGTTGCCCTGCCTGAAGTGTTAGTAAAGGCAGGAAGTTCTAGCTGGAAGCGGGACAACTAAAAGACCTCCCTGCTGTTCTCATCCTGGCAGTGTCCATAGGCCGTTCCACTAAGGACTTTGTGCGCAGCGCCATTTTGTTCTACTGTAGCGCCATGTACACACGTCCCGGCATTTCAGCGAACTCGTTGGAGTAAAAGAAAAGGTCATGCACCGTTATCATTGTTTGGGCAGTTCCAGTGGGCTCTGCCGCCAGAACTTCCCAAACATGGAGGCTCATTTCCTCTCTCCTCTCACCCTAGTAGTGGAATCTCGTTAATTCAAACTCTCCTAATTCAAACTCGCGGATAATTCAAACAAACATGGAGGTCCCGTCCTAAGGAAACTCCCGTTAATTAAAACTTTGCATTATTCGAACAAAGTTCTGGTCCCTCTCGGGTTCAAATTAACCAGATTCCAGTGTAGAATGGTCTATAGACATGACGCCCGTCGTGCGTCCACACCCCAACAACTGTCGACCAAAAGAAGCAGACGGCCGGGACGTACGTTGACGCTTCCGGACTTGGTGCCGAACAGGACGGAGTCGTGGTTGTGCGAGAAGCAGCAGCAGGAGACTTCCTGGTAGCTGTTGTTGTTGTCGTGGTCCCCCAGCTGCATCTTGGACTCCTGCCTGGCCTCCAGGCCCGAGCAGACCTGCCGAGCACAGAACTTCCTCGTACGAACGTTCAAAGAGTTTGAATTCGTTTCCATTGTTCCATAAGGGGCACACAGAAACATTATCTAGCTCTGGGTTAAAAAAGCCAAGTTTTGGTTTAACATTTTTCTGCTATTGGATAGGGTTACCCTGGAACCACATTTCACTAAAGCAAAGACCCTCGCGAAAGCGTGAGCCAGCCTTTACCTGGAAGAAGCCTGTCTCGTCGAACGTGGCAAGGAGGGGGCGTTCCGAGGAGCCGTCCGCAAACACCACGTCGAGGACTGGCACCAGGGCAACCCGGGAGCAGTTGCGGTGGCTCGTGACGTTCCACAGCACCACCGTGCCGTCTGACGAAGAGGACACCAGCGAACGACCGTCGTGCGAAAAGTGCACCGAACGGATGTCCGGGGCGTGCCCTGCGCGCGGGCGAAGACGGAACGGTGAGTTTAAGGCCGACGTGCCGAAATATCAGAATCGCCCTTACTCAAGACGTGTTTTGTGACAAAAATATTGCACTACAAATTTTTTTCTTTTTCTTTTCGGGGAATGTTTGGTTCAAGACGTGTGCGTCCCCTACCCGTGCACCTTTAAAGGGAAACTGAAGTGGTTTTGTATTTTACAAAAACACTTAAATCGTCTTTGTTTGGCCTCCAGGATTACGCACGTCAAAAAAATGACCGCATCTCCACGTGGTGAATGATGTTGGTTGGGGCGAAGCTCTGGTGGTGCTGATGATACTGATTTTATTGTTCATAGGTAGTGCTGATGGTGCTGATTTTTTTATTGCTCATACGTAGTGCTGAGTTCCGGGTTGCGTTTCGACTTCATTATTACTGCTTTATGGTCGGTGAAATGCAGAGCCAGTGGTTCTTCTAGCGGATCAGCTATGAAGCCGTGGGAAAGCATCTCCACCGCTTAAGTCAACGATCCCTGTCAGAAAGAGAATGTGTGGTATGGAACGTGGTTATATATGCATTTGAGCATTTGACCGCAGCGCCCTCTCGTCTATAAACATTGAGCCAATACATGCAAAGTTTAACGCGATTATACACGCATTTGACCGCAGCGCCCTCTGCTGTATAGACGTTGAGCAGCTACATGCCACGTTTCATCCATGACATCCCCAGCTCTTGAGTTACTACCACATCTCAGATCCCCCTACTCGTCCCGCAGTTGTGGCCGAGTGGTTAAGGCGATGGACTAGAAATCCATTGGGGTCTCCCCGCACAGGTTCGAATCCTGTCGACTGCGCAAACATTTTTTCTTTTTTAAGAAGACAGATGGGATGGCAATCGATGTGAGCTTGGATGCCGGACGGACAAGGCTAGACCCTCAGGAGCTTCGCTGCTAAAAGCCGAAACCCCTCCCTCCCGTCCCGTTTGGCAGGAGGACGGAACTGTTATACAAAGATTTCAACATTTCAGCGCCTTCTGCAAGCATTACCCGAGCAACAATGTTGCACACATTCCCTCACAAGTGGCACTCCCTCGCACAGTTGAAACCTCTGGTTATGACATCACACGCAGTGGTTGGGTTTTCGGTTTTTTCTCGCATCTATTCATACCTTTGGGTCAAGTGTTTGTGACATTCATATCCCTGGGGCAAAAATAAGCTAGAATTCACCTCTATCTCATTTTTTCCCCAAAACCTCTCCAGCTTTCTTTCCAACGAAAACGTTTCTTGGGAGTTCAGTGTTCAGTGTCTACACTACAAAATGCGCTAATTCCACGCAAGTAAAAAACTGTCCTACAAACTGCACTACGCTACTGAACTACAAAACAACCACAAAACAGCACTATTGTAATATTTATCCCGAAAGATAGCCCACCTAAAAGCGAACGAAACGGGTGAAAATGAGGAGTGGGCTAACTTTCGATGTGCAATAAAGAAAAATTTGTAAAATGCTATTTTGATATTTTGTGACCTGCCAAATTTGTTTTCACATTGAGGAGCAATGTAGCATAGGCAACTGTCCTTCTCAGCCAGCAACGTTCGCTTATTTCTTGCTGTTGGCCGGGGCACTGCAATTACTACAAGTAGGCTATCTTTCCGAGTTGTTTAATAAAAATAGCAAATCACGTCAGAAACAAGGGTCGGTTACCTTTCGGGGAGAGTAATCTTTTGGGATATTACGGTATACTACGCTACACAACTACGAAACTGCTATACGAAATACTTCAAACTACACTACAATAAAACTAAAAACACTACTAAACTAAACAACTAGAAAACAACTACTACTACAAAACTGCACTACAAAATGTTAAGCTACTACAAAACTAGGACTACGAAACAACCACGACTACCACAACAATAACTATAGAACAACTACAACTACAAGCCCACACTACACTACAAAACCCCAAATGTCAGCGAGCTGCTGGCGCGAGAACAAACGTCACGCGACGCACACAAACAAAAAGACTCCAGCGACGCCGCCAGACGAAGCTCTGAGCGCGGGGCTCACCCTTAAAGCTCCCGACGACCGCCCCAGTCTCCACGCTCCACAGCAGCACGGCGCGCAGTGTGGTCCCCGCCGCCACCAGCGCCCCGTCCGGCGACACCGCACAGCACGTCAGGTGGTACGGCGTCGTGAAGCTGTTGTAGCACCGCTTGCCCAGCCGTCCTCGACGGCGACGCGTTGCCACTTGCAGACGTACTGTCCCGCGACGGACAGGACGCAGCCGGGCTCGCGCGGTGAGGCGCAGCAGGCACGCACCACGCCGTTCGGGTGGTCCAGGGTCCAGTGCCGCAGTGGTGCCGCGTGTCGCGCCACGCTCGGGTGGCGGTGCACTTCGTACACCTGAACGCGGCTGTCGGAGAGCGCCAGCGCCAGGTAGCGCGAGTCGCACGTCAGCGAGCAGGTCAGGATCGAGGCCTCTTGGCGGGAAACTGCCGCAAGGAGCGGTTCGCCCAGGTCGCCCTCCACGATCGTGTGGACCTTTGGAACGGAAGAGAGGACAATGCTGCAATTAGCTTCGGTGATTAGAATGAAATTGTTAGTTGTGATTATGGTGCCAATGCTGCAACTCCAACCTAAACTAATTAAAAAAATAAAATAAAAAATTAATGCTGGCAAGCTGGTGAATTAACTTTCTAATGATAAGTAAAGCCTCGTTAATTCGACGCCCGCCAATTCGAAAGTTTGGATGATTTGAACTGCCTATCCGGTCCCAACAAACGTGTGTATAAGCCAGTAGCACTAAACGCTCATTAATTCAGAGGCAGTTGGACGCGCTATTGGTCGATTTGAATGAATTCAGCAGGTATGACCGCTATCCCTCTGGGGTGCACATACGGTTCTTCAAGTTTTTTTCCATCTCTTCCGGTTCTCCGTGTTTCGTGCCAGTTTTGCTCTGGAACGCAGCGCGTATGGTGCAGTGGTTCGCACGCTCCTGGCACGTCATCACCACGTGCAGCAACTGCAGTGCTGCAGTACCGGGCCAAGGATTTAGAGACAAAATTGAAAATACTGAGGGCCTAGAAAGATGGCATCTCTTGACAACAAGCGATGGAAAGGTAAGGCGTCGGGAGAAGAACTTTGACCACATACGCGTAAAAGTGCGAGATCCTACGGGCTTTCGAGAGCGAGGAGTTCAACGCGAAAAGAAAATGACTGCAGAAGGCGGCGCATCTGAAACTAGAAGAGGCCTTGCTGTGGTAGGTCGTCAGCGCACGGGACGAGCAGTTGTGCTTGAGTGGTCCTCTGATCTGCGTGCAAGCAGAGAAGGATGCACTGAAGATGAAGGTCTTTTCATTTAAACCATCGGAGGGCTGGTTTGCTTGCTTCGAAGATAGACAGGGACTGGCCTTCAGAAACGTGTGCAGAGAAAAGGTGGCGTCGACGGCGATATAGTCGATGACAGGAAGAATGTCAAGCTTCGCGAGCACTTCGCTGCATATGAGCTGAATGACATCTTTAATGCAGACGAGACACCATTGTTTTCCAAAGCCCTACTAGACAAAACCATCAAACTGAAAGGAGACTCCCTGCACAGGCGGCAAATGTAGTAAACAGAGGGTCACAGTTCTCGGCGCAAACGTGACTGGTACGTAGCGCTTGCCACTTCTTGTGATTGTAAAAGCGAAGATGCCGAGGTGCTTCAGAAACCTCAAACAACTTCCCGTGGACTATCAAGTGAATCGGAAGGCCTGGACGACGTCTGAAATTTGTCGAGCTTGGCTGCATCAGCTAGATTGACATTTCCACGCCAAAAGCGCAAGGTGTTGATGCTTGTCGATAATTGCAGTGCCCACTGCAACGTGTTGGGACTGGAGTGCATTCAAGTCCTTCCTGCTTTGACTCCCAACACTACTGCTGCCTTTGAATCAATGTATCAAGGGATAATTCAGCACGTGAAAAGCAGATACAAAAGCACATTTTAGAGCGAATGTTGCTGTGCATCAAGGCTGTGAAAGAATACAAAGTTTCGCTCCTCAGCGCGATCCACATTTTGTTGAACGTGTGGAACAACACGCCAGCTGAGATTATCGCAAATTGTTTTAAGAACAGCGGCTTTGTCCGGTCCGAAGTTTGCCAGGCGGTGGAGACCCCAGAGACGACGACGGTCGTTTCAACGGTGTCCTCTCTGCCCAGAAGTGCAACTTCCTGCCTACTTTGCGACTGATGACGGTGTTGTTGTAGTCAGCAAGCTGAGTGACGATGAGATCACCAGGGATGCCCTATGAGACGATGGTAGTGCTTCGGACGAAAATGAAGTCTGTCCATGTGAGGAGCCTCCACCACGTCGCACCGTGAGAGAAGCTGCGGATGCTCTTGTTGTGCTCAAAGAATTTTGCTACAACACACCTCTGACAGTGCCAGTGTGGTGGAGCACTTCACTGCACTAAGAAAAGTTGTCATCTCCACCCACATGTCATCGAGAAAGCAGGCGGCAATACCAGATTTCTTCTCAAAATAAAGGTATGCCAGAGGGAAACTTTCTCAAGCGGTTTTCTGTCCTTTCGATATTTTGACTTCCGGATACTTTTGACATCTTTGCCAGTACTATGAAATCTGAATTAACGAGGTTTTACTGTATAATGACAGGGAATAAATTAAAAAGGCTGGAGGTACACCTAAGCACTTTTTACGAGTTGTGAATGCAAAAGCATGCGTACCATTTCCCCACTCCCTTATTTCGTCTGCAGCGTACTTGCGTCGACGGCGTGCATTCTCCTTGCCATGCTGACCTTGGGCGTGGAGCGGTGGAGCCCCTGCCTCGCGGACACGCAGCACCATGGGGAGGCGCTAATTGAAACTGACGCGCCGCAGCTTCATATCACTACAATTTTGCGTGGCTTTCTGTGTGGTTTCAAAGCTGAGATGCCTCAGATCGCGGCTTCGGGAATTTATCTGCCGTTTGGCGCAGCTCATGACGTTGGCTCGCTCCATGGGACAGTTAATGCTTTCGCATTAAAAAAGGGATCAGTAGCTGTCTCAAAAGACAGCTAGTACTGATCTTATTCTACATTGTCACATTTATACAATTGTCTACCCTCCCGAAGGTTACCAAACCTCCTCGAAAGAATATAACAAGGAACATGAGATACAGGCATCCAACTACCCGACTACAAAGCATGACCAACAAGGGGATGGGCCCTAAACTCGGTGAAAAGCCAGTGTAGTGAAAGTCCATTCCTTTATTGGTCATGCTTGTGGTTCGGGGGTCACCTAGGGGCAGTTGGATGTCTGTTTCTCATGTTCCTCATTACCTTCTTGCAAGGAAGTTTGGTAACCTTCGGCGAGGGTGGACAATCGTTTAAATATCACGGCGTGAAGCAAGATCGGTAGCTGTGTTTTGGGAAAGTGTGTGTGGTTGTCCGTTTTAACACAATGCGTTATATAGCTCGCACCTAACCATATCCAGTTAGCTGCCAGCAACATAGGTCGACGGGCAGACTGCCAGCCGAACGCTGACACAGCATTTGTCCCCTCACCGATTGGACGCCAGTGCCAGCCGAACCTCTTCGTCAAGTGCCTTTGTGTTACTCCGGTGGGGGTTAAAACGTCACGTGTTCAGACATACAGCGGCACTCTGCTCCGTGAAACGAGCATGCTCCAGACTTCCGTAAAGGAAGAGTGCAAGAAAGAGTGACAGAAAAGAAGAATAAAAAGAAAAAAGCAGACTACTTTGCTGCAACGGGTTGGGGGTAGCTCGGTAGTTCCGCAAGTTTGGTTTCCCCTTGCCGCGAGCTGGTGCCAGAGCTCTGCTCTGGCACCAGGGCCGTAACCAGGGGGGGGTTAGGGGTTCTGACGCCCCCCGAAAAAATATTTTATAGTATAGTGCGTGGTACATGGTCGGTGCATTTGCAGCCAGCCGATTTAATCTCCACCTCTGCGCACGCGCAGTGGCGCCCGGTCGGCTACGGGTACCAAACCGGGACCGGTTCTCCGGTTTGCTATGACTCTCCATTATATGCCACTGATGCACATCATTCATAGGCGAAAATAAGACAATAGACATTTTCAAAATGGCCGCCGTTGTCCCCGAAAACCCCCCCGAAATTTTTTTCTGGGTACGGCCCTGCTCGGCACTGCCAAGTTTCAACTGTTCTGATTTGCGCACACTCAGTCTAGTGTGCCTCACATTCCAACAGGCCTGGAAAAGGTCGCACTTACGTTGCAACCGCAGATGACACCCACAAGTAAGACATCCACTGAGTGCTCGCGCGCTTACCGTGCATGACACAGGGCCGCTCCGCACCATCCAGTCTCCACGTGTGTACTATCGGGGAAAAATGAAATTCGAACAGAGAAGCGCGTGGCTCGCGGTACAGGCTGCGCCGCCTGGAAGTGAGCCTAGGGGCGAGGAGTGCGCTGGCCTACTCCGATGTGTTTACGCCCTTCACTCGACGCTCCCCAAGCTTCGGGATTGCGACTGAGCGCAGCGCTTTAGCTGCTATACTTCGTTTCAGCTTTGGTGCGAGCGCGGCCGATGTTATGAGCCGAAGGGCCAATCAAACAGCGAAAAGAGGCACAACGTCATGGCGTGCTCTCTGCAGTTGATAGGACCAGCCGGTATTCGCAGTTCTCTCTATGCGTGCTCCTCCGCCGGCTAGTCTTATCAAGCGCAGAGAGCACGCCATGACGCATGCGCTCTGTGGTGTTTGATTGGCCCTTCGGATTCTGCTAACATCGGCCGCGCTCGGACCGAGCTGAGACGAAGTTCTACGAGCGGCCAGCTTCCTCGCACCGCACGCGCCGAGCGAGCTAAGATAGCGGCGATAGCTTTAAGCGCACTAAGAGCGCACTGCCGAAGCTTAGGGAGCGCCGAGTGAAGGCGTAAACACATCGAGTAGGCCGCGCACCCTCGCCCCTAGGCTCACTTCCAGGCGGCGCAGCCTGACCACCGAGCTCACGCGCGTCCTCTCGTTCGCATTTCATTTTCCCCGATAGTACCACGGTTTCCCCACTAAGCATCACGTTCTGTGTTACCACTGCCTCTGCCATACCAGTACGGCAAAGAAGCAACTTTTTCGGAAATTATCGCATTTTGACCGTAGCACGAAGAACTTAGCCTCAAGCGGTGGTATGTGAACTCTACTTATTTTTTTCCAGTTTCATATCTATTTTAGAAGATCTAAGGCCATCCGTTGATGCGTAACTATAAGCCAAAATCTCCCTGTCGTATGTGCATTATTGCTCACGAGGTCGCTTTATTGCACTCTGCGTCAAGGCCCCAGGAGAGCTTCCTCGGATTTCGGCCAAGCCAGAACTTCCGTCCCCGTTACTCAAAGGAACTGAATTAGAGTCTGTATGGCTCAAACGGCACAGCCCTTCCATCCCTGCTACCGCACGAAGATGCTGCCATAACTCGCTCCCCTTGCCCGTCAGATACTCCTGCAGCTTTCGCGACACGTGCAGAAATACGGCACCTCACCATGACAAAGCCGTCTTCGTCCCCCGACACGAGGAGCGCTCCGTCGGGGGAAAAGCAGCAGCAGTTGACGGCGCTCCCATGGACCACTTCCTTGGCCTCGCAGCTTCGAGAATTCTTCCGCGCATCCGTGCGGCTGCCCGCCCGGGGCCGTGCTCCCGCGGAGGCAGCTGCAAGACAACACCGCTGTCAACGCTCCAGTTGCAGCTTTTATGTGGCTCTTACACACTTTTACTGCATTTCAAATAACAGATGAAGTGATAAAATGAAACATACTAATAAAAATGCGGCTGGCAGCTCGGCTACCATGGTACCCTCCAAGCCCGAAATGGAAACCACCTTGACACTTCTGACACTGCGCATGTACAGTAGGTCTTTTTGCGTCATGCCGGTACTCTGGCACCTAAAACTGCCATATTCGACCACTTTCGATTCATGGACGGGCTCTAGTCCCGTCGATGAATCGAAGGTGGTCCCAGAATGGCAACAAACTGTGTCACAGCACAGGTAGTATGCCAGAAAAATGCCCAACTTGGCAATCCTGGAGGCCTGACCTGGGCCTAATGTGGTTTTGCTCCAAGACATTAGATAGTGCCACAGCACTTTTCTGTGGCTTTCCTCTGGCTCGCCACACAATCGCCAAAGTGCCAGACCACGAGGGACCGTAAAGTACCACGAAGAAAACGCCAAAGTAGCCCTTTATAGTTGCAAAAGAACGACGGCGCACGGTCGTTAAAAAGAGCAGCCGTGGTGACCGTAGGGCAAGTCACTACTGTCACCTGAAGTTGCGTAGAGGCGCCCGCCCAGCTTCCACAGACGGACCGTGCAGTCAGCCGAAGCCGAAGCCAAGAGGAGGCCGTCGCGACTGAAAGTGCAGCAGTTGACGGGACCAGAGTGTCCCTCCAGCACGTCCTGCTGGATTCCGGATTGACTTTGCCACAACTGCACGGGGAAAATTTTTTTGTTATTATTTTACTGAAATGAACATTTTACATTTTATGGTGGTTAATCTTCTCTTTATAAATCTGGTGTTAGATTTAATATAACTTGTTTTTTAGGTTCTTGATGCAATGTACACGCAGAAAAAAAAGTGTTTTTGTGCACACGGGAGGCATGGCAACACACTTAAAAAAGCCTAGTATAATAAACTAATTCGCTCCTTTTAAACCACTCAGTGCAATGAACCACAAAAATAATGTGTGCAACGCCTCTTTCACTTTAAAATAATTAATTGCATAAATGACAATTCAAGGGCTAACAAATGTTTCTTAAAATTATTCACGGATATGAAAAAATATATACTAGTATAACCAAACCCAGATAGTTGCATTCTACATATTCTAAAGTATATGCATGCCAAATTTGGTTGCGATAGGACAATATTTAAGAACAACTATTCTTGTGCACAAACTACGAAGATGCCCCAAAATAACATAAAAAGAAAAACGCGTTCAAATGTTACCATAGATGGGCAGCTATACTCTTTTGCAAGGCGGAAAATAATATTTTGTTAATAAATTTCCGTAAGAAATTGAAGCTACAGAAGACTGCAGGAGCTGCAGAAGACTACTTGTCAACGTAAATGTGATGGCGGGCGACGTCGCAACCTGAAGAACCACGCAGAGAAAACTGGCTCAAATGCATGCCGTTCTGGGTTGCCTGAGTCTTCAAATGCGTATTTGACTAATTTCGCAATCATAACCGGCACTAAATATTTTTATACATCAAATATAAGATTAAAAAATAATAAAACACCATAAAACTTAAAATCACGATTTTTTTGTAACGTACTGCTGTTTTTCGACCCGCATCCTCCCTTAAAACAAACAAGAGCAAAAATGTGTACAACAACTACAACAACAGAACAAAGTCATAGTCATAGTTAAGGCTCATTCACATGGTACTGGCTGCTATGCAGAGTTATGTTACTCAACGTGAGTGGGCTCACATTGAGTAACAACTATGAGTCACCAGGACATCCATGCTTCGTGCGAAGCACCGTAACTCCTTCAAGGAGTAGCTTTGCGCATAACGTACGAAGCGCAAATGTCGGAGGCCAGGCATTCGAAAGAGATGCCCCGTCGTGCTCGTCCTGTGAGCGGCTGCAGGACGTCGAGGTGAGACGAGAGGATTCCACCCACCCTGATGCGACCGTCTTCGCCGGCGGTTGCGATGGTCAGGTCAGTCGGGGCTGAACTCCGCGTGGAGCACCCCTAGCTCCGGCGGCCGCATCCGCAGCTTTGCCTGGGACCACGTGTCTGGCATGTTGCTGAGAAGGCAAAGGACGATAGTTTCAGTTAATACCAAGCTAAAGTCCGGCCACAAATTTCACTGATTATGGTGCAGAAAAAAAAGAAGAAAAGCCTTCCAGAAATTGAACAGTTGTAAAGTGTGACCCCGGCTTTAAACTCGTGTTCTGTCACACGCAAGTTCTACACCTCCCATGTGCTTTCCTCGCACGAATGCTTGTGTTAACAAAATATTGTATTATTTTGCCTATGCTATTTCTGAGCACGTGAAAACATGGGAAAAAATGGGGTAGCTCACCGGCGATATTGCCAAAAAATCTGCTCACTTAAAAAAAAAAAAAAAAAAAGCAGGGAGCTGCAAAGTGTTGGGTTGTATAAATTACACGATAAGCTGCAAAAGATCGTAAAAATTGTACTGGTGTTCCGAACATCATATGCCCCCATGGTGCTGTATTCCTGCATCTAGTTATAAAGCAAAATATTTCAAAGAAGTTTTCGATCCTCTCCCGGACAGTCATATGAAGCAATGGCCTCTTCCAAAATCTTGCAGTTCCTAAGTGAAACAAAAACAACCCGCCACAAACAAAAATCGATTCGTTTATCAGAAAAAAAAATTGCAGTGGCTTAGCTCGGCTATGCCAGGATATACATAGCGTAAGCTTAGGTTCAGCTGGTTATTCTTAGCTTTCCTGGTTGTCTAGGATTAGCTTGATTATCATGCTTACAGCTGCTTCAATGACACACACACGGTATACGCATTATGTGACTACTTCGGGATCCGATGAGTTAGGCTTCTCCGCTCTTCTTATTGCGGAGGAGGCCCCGTGTAACCGAGCTTTCGGTTTCATGTCAAAAGATCCCCAGGCGGTCCAAATTAATCCTCAGTCCTCCGCTGGGGCGTGCCAGATGCCCGCCGTTGGTTTGGCCAGCTGTGCACCGTGTTGTTATGTATCAAGCAACCAAGCTGCCGCCCAGAACAACCGGACGGCGTGAGCCATGATCTTGAGCGGGTGCATGAGCGCGCGCGTGCATCCGGGACTGACCTAGGCGCCATACCAGTCCTGCCCGTTCCGTCACTGCTCCTTGCGCATGCGCAGCACGGCTCTCCAGGAGCCACACGAAACTGCTCAACCTCAGCCAGTGTAGCTACGCTACAAAAATAATTCACGTACTGAAAGGATACAATCTCGTATCTTCAATATGACCCCAGCCAAACAGCGTCTACGTTCATAGCTTCTATGAATGACGTGGGAATAGAGCCAAAACAAAACAGTCATAAACAAATGCATATTTAGAAGGAATATTTTCGAGCGCTAAATGCTTTACAATCAAATCATGCGCACGTTGCCGAAATGCACAAACGTGCGCAGTGCACCTCCTCACGCACAGCACTTTAGCACCCCCCCTTCCAAAAAAAAAAAGAAAGAACACAACAATTAAAAGTTGACTGAGAAAGGCACAGTCCTCCCGTGGTCAACAGCATAACACGCGAACGCGATGCCGATAAATTTAAGTGCACAGCCACCTTGCGCACGGCGGGCACCCACCCCTCAAACGGCCGCACACTGAGGCGAAAACGCAGCGCAACCATCCGCCAAGTTCGCGGCCCCCGCCACCGCGAGCTGCCTGCAAGTGACCCCGTCCCCCTAGCACGGCCTCAAGAAAAGGCCCACCCCAGCACCCTGTCACCCCAACTTCGGCAGCCACCCCCCTTGCCAGCCTGCACCTCCCCACCACCCCTTCCAGTCGCGCGCATACTGCAGTGACTACACTCAAGGTCAAACAGATTCGTTCGAGCAAGAAACGGAAAGCCACGTTTTGAACTCCCAGTACAATCAATATGGAGGAGTTGAGCCCACACATGCACTGCTGAGTCCAGCACAATACTGTATCACGAGCAAACATCACGATGTCACCTCGACTTCATCTCGCGAACGTCCCAGAGCAATATCACAAAGGCATTCGACATCGGCTCACAAACTCATTGAGATGAGTCGTTCGATATCATCTCACGAACTCAAAATCATCTCACGGAGCCATTCGATATCATCTCACAAACTCAGACTCATCTCAAGGAGCCGTTCAAAATCAACTCACAAATTGAAAGACATCTCACAGAGTCATTCGATATCAACTCACAAACTCAAGACTCACCTCAAGGAGTCATTTGACATCACCTCGCAAACTCAAAGTCAACTCATGGGGTCATTAAATATCATCTCACAAACTCAAAGTAATTTCACCGATTCTCTCAAATTCACTCATAAGCAAGAAATGAGTTGGAGTGAGTGTGAGTGATCTTGTGAGTGAGTTTGCCAAGGTATGCCAGCAGTGCTTAGCGGTACTCCTTCCAGAGTCAGTTTGCTGACCGGCATTGTCTGCTGAAGTTCAAGCGGCCTGTTGTGAATTTTTTACCCGTGTGCTTCAAAATCATTCCTCCTTTTTTTTTTGCAATGTCTGATTTGAGGGACTCTTAAAACTCTTAATGATGCAGACAACTTACAAAGAATTTTCTATTAAGAAATTGCAGGTCTACGAGTGGTTTTCTCGCTTCAAGGCCGGTGAATTATTGATTAACGAGCAACCTTGTTCAGGGTGACCCTCAACCTCCTCAACGAATGAAGACATTGAAAAATTTGGGTCTCGTTCACTCTCAGTTTGTTCCTCCTGGTGAAACTGTTAATCAGAGGCCAGACTCACGAAAAGATCTTAGGCCAAAAATGTCCATACGACAAAACGTAGGAACAAATTCATATTCACGAAACAAAATTATCGTAACTTTTGCGCAGGTTACGATGGAATCCTACGACAGGCTCCGGAGCTGTCTTACGCACTTTTAATGCGAATAGCATTCCTTGGATACTGTCACGCACTTTTCGTCTATGTATCTATCTATCTATCTATCTATCTATCTATATATCTATCTGGCTATCTAACCTCTGACGCACGCGGGTCGATAAATAAATAAAAAAGACCGGCGCCGGCGAGGATTCGAACCGTTGACCCTTCGATCAGCAGGCAGACGCGCTAACCATCTCAGCTATGAAGGCAGTCATTCAAGGCATCTGCTAAACACCTGTCTAATATCTTTAACATCGCGCACGGTCCATGCACGAGGGCTCACCCCGCTCCGTGTAGGCTTTCAGCACTGCCCCTAGCTCACCCTCTCCACGTTCGGGAGAGGGTGATGTAGCGGACGTGTTCACCCTCACGAGAGCGGAATGAGCCCCTCAGTGCATGGACACGCGCGCACCGGTTAACTGTGACAGCGCTGTGAATAGCGCGTCCTATGGTAAAGATATAAACAACCGTTTCGAGTACCGTTGGTTGAGACTAGCTGAGACGCCAGAAAGTCTGGTCGGTACCATTTTGAGTAATTTGTGCGTATCGGCGCGTGCTTTGTTCGCCTTCCTAAGTGACACAAACGCACGTGCTGGGCTGCGGAGATCGTGCGCAGGGCTGTGAAAGTGTCAACAAATTTAGAATCGCCTCAAGAGTGGGCTGGCGTATCTAGAGTGTGCCGGCCACCTGACGAACGCGCATAACTCCGCACCAAGTTTGATGCTATTGCGCAGTTAACGTAGATAATCATTCCCAAAGGATCGGGTTCTGCTTGATTTTTTACGATCAAATGAACATGGCCGACAGCGTCGCTCCATTACTTGGTTCACTCCATTTTTACGATTATTGGGTTATAATTTGTTTTTTCGGCAGCGTGTAAAGTTTTGTAGATATCGCGTATCCAGGTTTCGTTCCAGCGACACGGCGAAACCGAAACTACCGGCTTTACCGGCCCGAGCAGCTTGGCAACACTGATAATCAGCTTTGCATCGACGGCATGACGTAGATCTCGTTCCGCGCTCCTGAGCTGACGCGCCGACACGGCCGACTCAGTCGCATGTGGAGTTTCAAAACAGAAGGTCAGTTGCACATTTTATTTTTTACCACTGCACTTTGTAAATATGCACCAAATGTAGTAAGTGTTAGTGTTCATTTATAAATTTGCCGTCCGAAAAGCAAATCCGGCTGCTATAAATATGACGCGGTCAGTGCCGGTGCAGTGTTACTGTATTTGTTTCTTGCTCGCAGACCAAGAGAGAAAGAAATAATGGGCGACAAAGGGACAGATGGTATCCAGAAGCGGTCTAAGTTGTTAAAGCTAAGTTGCCTTTATGTGTACGCTAGTTAGAGCTGCTGCGACTGGCCGCTCGTGCTGGAGCAGTCGGCGGACGGTACGCGAACAGCGACGGCACCGCATTGTTCTTCAGAAACGCACGTTCAGTGGAAAAACCCGCAGTAGTCAGCAATCGCAGATCCCGTGTGCAGCTGTCTGGCGTAAAGCGCTGGGAACAGAGCTTCATGTTGGAGCTCGGAGTCCACGGTCTTTCGAAGTCCATCCGGCGAACGGCACCGACCCACACCTTGTGCCCCTTCCGGTCTCTGGGGAACTGGTGGAACCGCAGCTCCGGGTTGCACACCGGATTGTTGGTGGAACCCACAGCACTATAAGTCATGCTCGGCACTGCCCAACGCAGGTCCGGCGAGTCCCTCCAGCTCCACGACACGCGTGTGAGTGAGCGGCACCGCTTCGCTCTCGTCCAGACGGTCGCGGAAGCCATGCTGGAGTTAAATGAACTGCCAGGACGCAAATAAAAATAGAACACAGGATAATGCGATAAGTACCTCTTTCCGTCAGCAGAATCGCAGAATGCCACGGGAAACGAAGCGTCCGCAGAGTCCGCACAAGAGCATAGGGCGAAACCTAGGTCATTGCCCAGTGTTGCTGCACTAGCTCACCCGGTGCCAGCATTGCTCACACGCTCTCGGGCCGCAAACCGAGCTGGTAGAACTTTTTTAATATTGGTTTTAATCGGAAATGCGGCGTCGGTTTGGTGTGATATTTTGGGCATGACCGTATTTTGGCCCCCTAAAGCGATTCCAGCCATTTATTTTAATTTCGTGTTTCCGACCGAAGTTGCCGTTTAAGAACTAGTTTCCCCAGTATCGTGTCCGCGGGCAAACAAATGTCGACACAAAAATTTGGACAGCTACCGCCATTTATGAGCAACGGCGGCAACCTTTCCAGCCTTTTCACTCTGGTTCTGACCAGAGTGGAAAACCTAATTTCTCTAGGCGTCGTCCTAGAATTCATTCTTGAGGTCATCCTAGACGTCGTCCTTGAGGTCGTCATAGACGTCGTCCTTGAGGTCGTCCTAATAGTCATCCTTGAGGTCGTCCCAGACATCATCCTCGAGGTCGTCATAGAAGTTGTCCTTGAGGTCATCCTAGCGTTGTTCTCGAGGTCGTCCTAGAAGTCAGCCTTAAGGTCGTCCTAGACGTCGTCGTTGAGGTCGTTCTAGACGTCGTCCCTGAGGGCATCCTAGGCGTCGTCCTTGAGGTCGTCCTAGACGTCGTCCTTGAGGTCGTCCTTGAGGTTGTCCAAGAAGTCGTCCTAGACATCGTCCTCTAGGCATCGTCCTAGCCGTCGTAAAGATAACAGCTTCGCTGGTCCTCCATCTTCACGTGAAGTGGAAGGGCTCTACACTTTCTACGTGCTCTTCTCACGCGTCCAGACTTCATGCAGCAAGAAAAAAGGAAGAAGTACTTGAGACCGACCACAATGAACATGAACGCTGGATCCACAAACGCCCGGGAAAAGCTACAACAGCAACAATCCCACCGACCAAGCGAGCTCAGCAGAATATAGGCCTAGCAGGCACTCCGACCTGCTCCGACGCAACGTTGCACGGACGGTCCTTGGCCAAGACCGTCTACCCACGACCGGCTGGCTTGCTCAATGGAATATGCCCGCGCATATTTCATGCGCGGGCAGCGGTGATCCGAGGCAGCGGTGATGAACGCTGTCGTCGAAAAGGGACTCTTATCAATTCCATCTCTTTGTTTTGTGCGACATAGAGCTCCAATAAACGCCGTATGGATTACCTTCGCAACACGGTATGCACACTTTGTTAACACGGTATGCATACTTTTGTTATCAGTATGCCATTTTTATTCTGACGTGACGGTACGTCACTGTCGAGCTATAACAGTTGTCGGACGCCACGCGATGCCGGTCCAACCTTCCTTTGCCGAGTGTCACGTTAGTTTCGAGTTACAATCGTAAAAGATCAGTCCTTACCAAGATGCGGTCCAACAGTGTGAATCCAGCACTTTGATCAAATGCGCGCTCATCCACTCCAAGTGTTAACAGGTATTTAAGGGGAAACGCGGGTCCTAAAAATGCAAAAAATTGCGAAAAAGTTAATTTTTAAAAATTCTGTATTTGGGTGCCTTACATATCCAAGCACCTCTCTCCAAAATATTATAGCGTAATTCAAACTCAAAGTATAAGAAAACGATAATTACGTCGCGCGGAACGCGCCCAAAACCTCCCCGAAAGAGAAAACCGACGTCGAAACACGCGCCTTCCGAGCTCCGCCAATGTGCGCCCAAGCGCGGCCATTTTGGTCTCGTTCGAAAGCTTGCTTCTTTATCTACATTTTTGGCGCCATTAAAAATGGCGTCCGCCCAGGGAAAACACAGAATACCGCGTTTCCCCGGAGAAAGAAACCGAGCTACCGATTGGCTAAGAAGCACGGGCCGCAGCGAGCGCTGTCGCTATTGGCCGAAGCGCATGCCTCCTCTCCGGAAAAATGTCATTCTCCTCTCCCTCCTCGTGGCGCGGAAGGAGTCGGGAGCAGCAGATATCGTTGTTTGTCGTCTGCTAGCGGTTGCGTTTTGGCTTCAAGCACGTCATTTTTCGGCGTTCGCCTGCTTTGTTTAGCTCGACGTCTTTAGGAGACATCGGTAGTGATCGCGATGCCTAGCGTGGAGCTTTCAACGCAGCGTGCGTGCGGCAAGCGGAAGCGTCGGGCGTAGAACAAGAGGACTTCGCTCGCATCGCCAGCCGCGTTGCTTGCAGCGGACATGCGGCAAGTTCAGCTGCCAGCAGCTGCATCATCTTCCGAGGTGCCCGCCCCTGATGTGAGCAATGAAAAAGACGACGGCTTCGGCCCTGGTGCGCCACGACTCGACTCGCATTTCTACACGGCAAGCGAAAGTGCTCAACGTGCGTCGCGGGCTGACGCGATGAAGCAGGATTTGGCCGCGAAGTCTGCCACACAACGGAAGTTTGACCTCCTCAATGTCACTCTCGAGGATAAAGAGACAGATTTCGGCACGCAGTTTGTGATCGTGGATTTGAACGTGTTGAACATGTTCTTCGCGACCACCAAATGTGAGCAGTGCGGAATGGCCGCGCCCTTTCACAAGCTGGTGCTTTGAAAACGTCCCCGCGTCCCCTAAAAAAGCCCTTCTGAGGGCTAGCCAATTGTTGTATATGGGGCTGCTTTCCCTACCCCGTGTCTCTCCCTTAGTGTGAAATTCAAACCAAAGGCATTCCACCCATCTAAAGCTTCAATGTTGTTAGTTATGCATACCCAAATTTCAAAGTCGATTTTTTCAGCCTCTTCTCCGGCCAGGAAGGCATTTTGATTCACTTGCACTCAACCGATTTTCATAAACTTGGTACTATTTGCTTTGGAATGAACTAGACTGCAAGCTAAAGCTATTTTTATTATGATATTTTGTGGTATATAAAACTGGCATTTCATTATTAGACATTGTTATAGCCGCTATTGTATGTCTTCTATTCACTTTAATTTTTTTACATGATTATATGGTGCTAAAGAAATAAAAATAGCTTCAGCTTGTATGGCATTTCCTATGAAGCATAGCGCGTGTCCTGTCTATATGTTCTGTCCTTTGTCCGTTGTCTAACCTTTGCGCTATTTAATTTTTACATCATACCTTATGAAGCAATTGATACCTTTTTAGAGCGCAGCTCTTAGGCGCCTGTTTCCGGCTTGGAGCGGCGTCGCCGTCGGCGTCGGCGTAACCGCGCGGTGCATGATGGGTAAATTTTCCCGCTAAATTTAGCGGAAAATTTTCCCTGCTAAATCTAGCGGAATATTTTCCCTGCTAAATCTAGCGGGAAATTTTCCCGCTAAATCTAGCGGAAAATTTTGCCCGCTAAATCTAGCGGGAAATTTCCCCGCTACATCTAGCGGAAAATTTTTCCCGCTAAATCTAGCGGAAAATTTTCCCCGCTAAATCTAGCGGAAAATTTTCCCCGCTAAATCTAGCGGAAAATTTTCCCCGCTAAATCTAGCGGAACATTTTCCCCGCTAAATCTAGCGGGAAATTTTTCCCGGTAAATTTAGCGGAAAAGTTTCCCCGCTAAATTTAGCGGGGAAAATCCCCCTTTCTCGAGGTCACGTGACCCCAGGACTCCCCTCCGAGGCCACGTGACCGCCCCCCCGTGCCTTCCCTCCTCCTCAAGAGCTGCGCTCTAATTCGGCGTTACAGGGAGTTGTAAACGGCTTTCACTTTTTCATTAAAATGTTAATAAGAAGGTTTTTAAAAACTTTTCCTAAAATGAGCTAATTAATATTATACTTTGTTAATAACTTTTGACAAAGAAGAGATATCTGAAATCTGACTGCAGTTATGAAATCAGCATAATAAACTGCATGCCTGTTCAAAAAATCATCGATAGACCAATAAACAAAAAATATTTTTTGAGAACCCACTTTCTCCTTTAATAAAAAAATACACGTGCTCCGAATCATGCCGAGCTCTCAGGTTGGTTATTTGGGTTACCGAAGAAGCTCGTCGCAAAAGCAACAGCCCACTCTCACGGGGATCAGGAGCTTGTGTTACACCGGAAGTTCTAGTTTTTCCGTATGAGAACGTCGCTTTCCTCCTTTAACTTCAGAACGCGTTCGTGAATACCAATTTCTCCTCTTACGATAGCTACTTCGAATTTAGAGATAATAAATAGCATGCCAAAAAGAGTAAGGCCTTGGTATTCCGAAAAGGTGTCGCGTTTGGGTCGCTCGAAAAAACGCAGGAGCTCTACTTTAAAACGGATTCCACGCTTCAATAAAACCCTACTCACGTCCAGTCGAAGTAGGGCTTGGTGCTGACGCGCCAGCGAGCCAGGGCCCTGGCCTTGGGGTAGACGGTGGACGTGCGCGGCTGGCACAGCGCCAGCTGAATCACGTCGGTCGACGGATCTGACAGGATGTGGGTGTTGGGCTGGAGGAAGTGTAGGAGATCCTTGTGCTCCCGGGCGGCCTGGCAAAACAGACATCACGCAATTAGCACAACAAAAATCACGAGACCGGCCGGGGCGAATGTTGCCGAGGGTGCACCACAATGGGACTGCGGTCACCTCTGGAACGTGCTCCATGCCTTCCACCATACTTTGGGGTGCGCGTGTGCAGGTAGCAAGCTTGCGCTGGAGTCGGGAAACCTGAGGAACCTCCCCTGGTCGTTCTCATGCCGTCTTATTATACTGCATGCAAGCCCAATTATCTATAAGAAATCGACTACTTTCCCCCTGAACATTCCTAGCTGCAGTTGTTTTTACCTTGTAAAGCCGTGGATCTTGTCTGTTGCACGAGGATTAATTGCAGAAGTTTGCAAGCAGCCACGCTTCAAAAGCTAGTCTGGCCACCGTGGACAGAAGATGATTTTATGTGGTGTCTCAGGCAACCATGGGCATACAGTTAGCGAGGCTCGACTACATCAGCCGATCTACACACACCAGCAGAAAGATGGTGGTGCCCAGGGGTTGTACTTGCAAACGTCTATGGCGGGGAAGCCGTCGCTCCAAAACCCGCGAGGACATTTGTTTACTTGGACGGACATTTTCATAGTAAAGGAGTTTGTTATAAAGGAGCCTGACTGGTTGACGGGAAAAGCAAAATGCTACAAATAAACCTAACTTAAAATTAAAAAAAAAACAAAAAAACATTTGTGATACACTTTTTTTTTTTTTTTAATACGAGAGGGCAACAGGCGTGTGCCAAAGGCTGGGCCTCCAGAAGAGACGTCCTGCTCTTCTTGTCCTGCCATTGGCTAAGGTAGAGTGCGACACACGAAGCGACCTACCTCGGGATCCCGGAAGTGCCTCTCGTAGCGCTGGAGGTCGGCGGTGAGGTCGCTGGGGCAGTTGCACTTGA
This sequence comes from Ixodes ricinus, assembly GCA_037355805.1. Taxonomy (NCBI): domain Eukaryota; kingdom Metazoa; phylum Arthropoda; class Arachnida; order Ixodida; family Ixodidae; genus Ixodes; species Ixodes ricinus. The sequence goes on from JAZHYW010023707.1 coordinate 93,372, forward strand.
CCTTCCTCTCGACAAAGTGCAGGTCAAGGAAGATCCGCCGGAACTCCTCCCCCATGTCCGCCTCGTCCAAGTGGTATCCCAGGTACCAGTACAGGTAGCCACGCTCGCAGGGGATCTCCGTGGGGCGCCACTTGCGCAGCAGCGCCTCCACAAAGCGGCGGTGGAGATCCTGCGTCGGAAACGATGACAGCTCACGCTACGCAAAAGCCTGTTCGTTTCCCTGACAATGCTTCCCTAGATTCCTAAACACAGGAATCCCGTCTACAATTTGGGTAAAACTAATCCCCATGTTCCTAAAATCAAGTTCCTAGTGTTCCCTAGATTCTAGGGAAAACTAAGTTTTACTGGAAACGTCGAAACCAAAACGAAGCAGGGGAAAGCAGAAGGCAACCAAAGTCATCGCCTGTTGTCGCCACTTTCACCGCTGCCGTCGGCACGTCACCAGTCGCACTTCCATTTGTGCCGCCAGGGGGCGTAGTCTCTTTATCGACTGTGGTCCATTTCCCAACTCTTGCATGCTCGCCAAAATTCCCCGCCAATCACAAAAAACCACTTCGACATCAACCTTGTCCCACAAACAAGGTCAAAGGTCGAAGGAGGGAGAGAAGCCCACCTTGAGGGAGGGACACTTCCTCCTCAGGAAGGACAGGTAGAGGTCGTGGATGCCGTAGGTGCGCGTCCCCTCCACAGGGTCCTCTTCGACTCGCACCAGACACTGGCTTTGCAGGTGGCACATCACCTCGTCCACGTCTTCCTTGGACATGTCCCAGAGAATCTCGAAGACCTGCGTGCAGAAAGGCACCGCTCGCCACAATCTGCAGGAAGACGGTACGACTACAGACGGACGCCGAGGGCACACCAAGGTCCGCGACCGTCATGAACATGTTTGTGGAAATAATTTGATTAGAATCACTGACGAGGTGAGAACGATAAGGCCCGCTTCGGACGGGGCAATTTCTCCCAGCAGCTTGACGTCGCAACACCAGCACCACGGGCCGCCTGCGTTCACACGCAGCAACCGAATTGCTATGGTTTGCCACCGTCATCATTAAAATTTTTATTTTCTCACACTATTTAGATGGACAGTTAAGTGCTATAAACACATTTTTTTATATCTTTAATTGGCGTTGAGGATACTAACTCGTATTTCTGAAAAGGTATAGTCCCTAAAATGATCCATTTCAAACCAGGACCAAGTCTTTAATTGTCGTGATCACTGCCACAGCAGTGTCACGCGAAAAAGTCGCATACCCCGATTGGCTGCTGCCGCTTCAAACGTCTCCCAATTGTCCGAGTCGTTTGTCCGTTTGAGCAGGACGCGATTTGAGCGGTTTGTGTCGCGCGCGCCAGGATCTAGGGAAAGCTAGAGAACAGCGCGTCAGCAGCAACGAATTTTCCGGGGAAGTTGCCGCATCTCAAGCGGGCCCAAGGACGGGCTTCGGCTGTCTCGCCTCCAACACAAGCGTCCTCCCTTCTGCGACACAGTGGCGTCTTGTGCACTCCGAGCATATGCATGCAGTCAAAGTGCAGCGGAAGGCACCTAGCGCGTGCTAAGGGCCAGGCGTTCCATAGACACGCCCTGCTGTTCTCACTCCATCAAAGGTCGCAACCAACACGTAGGTAGGTCCATCCCCCAAATCGAGACACGTACCACACTAGGAATGTCGACATCGTCGATGAAGAGAGCGAAGTCCCGAAAGCACCTCTCTGCCTCGTCGTCCAGGTTTCCGAGAATGAGGTCCAGGGTGTCGTGCATGTCGCTTCCGGAGCTCCGCCGCCTCCGTGTGTTCCGGAGGGCCCTCTCGATGTACGGCCTCCAGGACTCTGGGCGCTCGAGTTCGGCTTCAGGACGGCCGCAATGCTGGACATCAGCAGGGGCAGGCCTGTTGGGAGGCAATGCGGCACACAAGGTCAGCCACGATTGTCGCAGTATTGGCGCCATCTATTGGATAGCCGTGGAACACATGCAGTTTTTGTACATTTCCTTTTTCTTTTTCTTCTTGCGCATCATACCGTATTTACTCGCAAAATGAACACACTTTTTTTCCCGAAAAATCGAGGCAAAGTTGGGGGGTGCGTTCATTACGCGAGGTAAAATTTTGCGTCCGTATTTACACGCATAATGAACGGACCTTTTATCCCGCAAAAATCGACGTAACTTCTTATCTCTTTGCGCGCGGCGCAGCGACTCCAAAGCCAAACTGCGATGCGCAAAAAAAAAAAAAAAAGCCCCTTCTCTATTTGTTTTTTTTTCTTGCTTCCGTGTTGTTTTTTTTTTCCCCCGCCTTTCGCAAGTTGTTTTGTTTGCCCACACTGCCCATGCTTTTGCGACCTCGCAGCACCAGGATAGAAAAGTGTGTTCATTTCGAGGGCTTCTCGCTTCTCTTTCCAAAGTGCGACGAGGAGGCGAGGGCAGGATCTTCATTATGTGCGCTTTGCCTGGGCGAAGGCTTGTCTGCTTTTTCTTTCTTATCTCCTTGAAGCGCGCGCGCGCGAGCCCTGGAACCAAACTGACGCCGTGCGAAAAAAAGAAAAGAAAAAAAAAGCTCCTCTTTATGTTTTTTTCTTTTCTCTTAATTCCGTGGATTTTTTCTTTTTTTGCAGTCTTTTCGCAAGCTGTTTTGCTTTGCTTAGGCGAGGCGTTTTGCCTCGCTCACGCTGCCCATGCATTCGCGACCTCGCTGCACCAGGATAGAAAAGTGCAATCATTTCGCGCGCGTGGAGGGAGGGGGTCAAAATTTTGACGTCCAGGGTGGGGAAGTGCGTTTATTACACGAGTGAAAAAAAAAGTCGAAATTTTGAGAGCTGACTTGGGGGGTGCGTTCATTACGCGAGTGCATTCATTGTGTGAGTAAATACGAGTACTTTTTTTTTTTTTTTTTGCTCAAAGGTTTTTGAGTGCTATAAACGAAAATTTTTTACAGATACTGTGGTGAAACCAGATTACAACAAACTCGGGCACAGGAATTTAACACCTACATCGAACACGGGAAAATGTTTTCTCGGTATGCGTGCGAAACATGTCTCGCTTTACGACAAAGTACACAACGGATATGCTGAATTTCCGGTGCCTACGACTGCCAGCAAACACGCGCGCTCCGGCACTTCCGGCATTCAGCTTCCCTGCAATGCAGACGGAAATTCCTCCTCGCCCGGCACGAAGCCTCCACTTAGTTACGCTTAGCAGCAGTGCTGTAGCGCCCCGTCAAGTTTCAGATTTCGTAACAACCGCAGTGCTTTTCGGCCAATCAACTCTGTTGTTACCGGTGGTTTTGGAACAGGTGGGGTTTATGGTTCAAGATGACGACGAAGCAGCGGAATGCTCTTCAGCTCTCAGAGAAAGTGGACATCATTACAGGAAAACACGCCAAAACAGCACTGACAAAGCCAAGAAAGATCTAGACAGGACGCGGCATAACTTTCAACTGAATGGTTTATTTAGGGAAATGTACAGATACCGTGTTTTCCAGACTATAAGTAGCACCCTTGTATAAGTCACACTTCTTTACATTGAGCGGTTTTTGCAGAACAGTTGGTGTATAAGTTGCACCTTTCTATATACTAAGTAGCACCTCTTTGCGTAATCCATGCAATGATCTTAGTTTTTTTTTTACGCACTTCAGTATTGCGAAATTGGAGCTTCACACAATCGGCTAATCCTCACATACTGTTTGACGCACAACAACTTTGACGTTTAAACTCGTGAGAAATGCCCATAGCACGGCGCTGTCTGGCAGGGGCAATCGAGTGTTTCGCAGCGAAAGGACGTAAAAGGTGCAAAATGAGAGGGTAGTAGACTTTATTCAAGTGTGCACGTGCCGAGAGAACAAAAGTTTAACGTGCCAGAAACTCGTGAACCAAGCTTTGGACCACTAGGCTCAGCCTAGGCCAACGCCATAGAGACGACGCGAGTACCAACACACAGACAGTAAAAAAAATCTCGACAGCCTTCTTTTGGGATCGCTGAAAGATCAGCTAGCCGCAATCCTTCCTATTACATGTAGCACCACGGCTGGAGCATGGCAGAAAAAAACTGCTCATCAAACGGAAACTAAGAAAGACACGAGAAAATTTCTTGCAGTGCGTGTAGAGCCAGCCCAGTTACATTTCAGTGTTACTGGACTGCAGCAAAAGAGCATGGAACCACGGCTGAATCAGGCAGTGTCGATCACATGCTTCACTGCCTTGCCTAAACACATTGAGCCACTTTGGGGACACTGTCAAATTTCTCGCTTTCTGAATCAGTTATGAAGAGTGTAGATGAGTGCAGGCGATAGCAGTGCCTTCTGGAAGGGGAAACAGCAGCTATGGCTACATAGTTACGGTGCTCTACGAAAGATGGCGCGACGACAAATAAAAAAACAGCGTCGCACCGCAAATTTTTGCTTGGAAAAAATCTTGCATATAAGTTGCAGTGTTGTATAACCCGCACCAAGAAAAATGTTTGAAAAAACAAGAAAATCTGCGACTTATGCACCAAAATACAGTAAAAATAAAAACGAACACTGTAAGATAAGGTCTAAACACACCCCTAGGAAACCAGAATCATTTGTTCCCCATGTACTAGTGAAATTCTTTGTCGGGCAATAACATTCGCCATGTCGAACGTGGTGAAAAAAAAAAAAAGTGATGTTCGCTGCCTTTAACATATCTAGGAGTATGTTAAGCACCTGCTGCGTATAACGGACGAAGTGTAAAAATTTGTTATAAGTGGGTTTTGCTATAACAAAATTTGGGTATATTGAACGAAACCGGGCATTTTATACTCTTGGGTGGTGCCAGCTGAACACTAATAAACACAGAAATATGCAACCGCTGGACTATCAACTATATTGAAGCCTTCTTCCTTCACTACTATCAGTATTTACCACCTGGATTGAAGCCCTCCTCTTCCTTATTTACAAACTGTATTAAAGCCTTCTTCCTCTACTTCTATACCTATTTACAAATGCGGAGCTGCTTCATGTCCTTCAGGACCTCTGCAGAAACAGTTTTTCTTGCTTGTGCAGTGCCAGGGAAGAGGCAGTGACACATTCATCTTCTTTTTCATTGATGGCCAATGCCTCAAGGATTTCCCGCGTAAGTTTCTTTTTCTCTTTTTCCAGAACCTTGATGCTTTTCAAACTTGCAGTGCACCGGAATTCTCTAACCAGCTAGCTATGCTCCAACCAGTAGTAGCATTTTATACAGCTCGTTATAAACAGGTTTGACTGTACATACTCTTGATCTGGCAAATGCCGCAAAACCTTCTCTCCAGTGAAATGCAGTTCCAGGGTCACCTCACAGAAGGTGCCAGCATGCCGGTTTGTTCTCTCGTCGTAAGAGATCACAAAAAATCGGTCGTAAGCAAATGCAAAGGCCCGTTCACACACTTGCGAATCGAGGGAAAGTTGATTTTAGGGAGAATGGTGTAAGGGCCTACGTCTAGAGAAAACTAGACACCGGAATCCCCATCTTTCCCTAGAATTTAGGGAGATTTTCCCGTCGTAAGCGCCTGGGGGTTTTCAGGCACGCAGACAACTCACCGCGGTGAATCTCGTGTATGTCGTCCACTTGGTGAGGCAGCTCTCGCTCTGAGACGCCAAAGACCTCCGCAAAGAGCCTCCTCGTCTCCGGGAGGGTGAGACCCTCCACAACCTCCACCAGCCTGCGGTCCACCTTGAGCGGGTCCACCACCGAGATGTCCTTGGTGGTGACAAGGAGTGGACAGCCCACGGTAAACGCGTCCACCACGCGGCGGGACCACACGTCATCCAAGACCAGTAGTGCCTGCGGCGGAGGAAACAAACAACTCTCCGCATCCGTCGCCGCTCTGCAGCAGTACGACACCCGGAACAAGTCTCCGAATGGACTGCTTGCGTCGTCTTTGTTTTGTCTCCTCGTTTACCTGGCCGTTGAAGTCACAACTGTTGCGGATCGCCGAAATCCTGCGCCGACAGAAACTCCTGCGGTCACGGGTTGGGATGCACGCTGCGAGCGACAGTGATGCCTGCATCTGCTCGTCTTTTTGCCGGCACTTCCACAGCCAACTGCTAGAATCTGGTACAATCCAGATCACGGTGCCGCAAAACTGTCTACTGGCCAGAAGTTTCCCCTTTCCACATAATCCTTCTCTCTCAAGCAGCATCTCTCCGCCACGCTCTGCACCACTTGCTGGGGGACAGACGCATTCCGAAAATCTGACCCAAGCCAACACCACCAAGATGACAAAGCTGAATTTTTTTATGTCACCTAACAGAAGCAATTGCGGGTGCAGATTGGACACGAGTGATGTGTGAGCTAGAACTTGCGTCCAATCAGTGAGGGCTAATCTGAAGCACCTCCCCAGAAAAAGAAAAGGAAGTGAACTACGTCATTGGCAGTCATTAGCCTTCGTCACCGATTGAGTCGGACGTCCTTTACTCCGTCCTGGGCATGCGGCCGATCCCTTTGGACCCGCCTTGGGTTCCTCGTCTTTGCTGCAGGCTCACACTCGGGCTGCCACCATAAACACCAGTGCGCTTCGCAGCACTGGAGCGCGTTCACCGAGATTACAACACTCACCCATGCCCAATCTGCTTTGGCAGGCGACATAAAAATCCCGGCACTATGGCTTTGCCACCCACCTTGTTTTTGAGCGCCCAGCGCTGGAGTCGGCTCTTGGCCAGGTCCACCGACTGGGCGTCGTTGTGGCAGCCGAGCTTGATCCGATCCAGCTGGAGGTGCATCTTGAGCAGCACGTCGTTGGGCTCCCTCAGGTTCCCGATGCCGAGCCAGTAGACACCGTCGGGAAAGCACTCGCGGAGCAGGGACGGGTCGCGGAGCGCCTCCGCCGCCAGTACGGACTTGCCGCAGCCCACCATGCCGTGGAGGACCACCGCGCTGGGACGGTCCCGCTCGCTCCGGGACGCCGCCCTCAGGGCGTCTCGGATGTCCCTGACTAGGTCCGGGCGACAGACCATATGTATGGGCTTGTACGGGACACCTCCGTTTTGCAGGACCTGCGATTCGACGAAACGGGGGACTAAAGGCTGGGCCACACGTTTGCCTTTGACTGTGACCCAGTGCACCGTGACCTCACGTACCCACTTAACGCGCTGGCACCCTCTATCAGTGGCCCTGGAACATTTCTGATCCCGCGTAAATATTTTTAGAACTTTCTAAGCATCATTCTTTTCCTGCAGGCAAGAAATAATTCTGACAATGTTACAAGAGACTTTCTCATAAATATCGAGCAGATTTGATCTCCAAATACTGCAAAAAAACCTCGAGTCTAGTTATAGGCAGATCGTAAACGTCCCAGGGCTGCCTGATAGATTGTGTCGGTGCATCAAGCAGTTACCAGAGATCACAACACACTCGGTCGCAGTGAAGCGCAAATGTGTGAACTAGTCAGGGGAGACCCTGGTCTCAAATATTTTTCTGTCACTTCTGATATAATTTATAGTTAAATTTTCACATTTATCAAAGGTTATTTTGCCTAAGCACAAACGAAAAGCTCAATTTGTCCCATCTACAGCATGTGAACTAGCGCTTTTAAGGCACTTTAGACGACCCGCAAAAACGGTTTCTCAACAAACCACACTGTGATTTGCTACAAAGGTGCAAAAAAGTGGTGGAAGGTTACATGTGAAAAAAAAAAAAATCAAGGAATAAACTTACCTTGTAAAAAAGAAAAAAAAAGAAACCTGTCCTGGGCAATTTTGTCCGCCACTTCACAGACGATGCACGCGTAGAGTAGCAGCAAGTGCCACTGCTAACAGATTGCGTACGCTGCGTAGAGGGAAAACAAGCCGATTCGGGTTCTTTTGCGAGATTGATTGCTACCAACCCGAATCGGCTAGCGCTCCCTTGACTTGAGTATGCCATCTGCCAGCAGATAATAATAAATAAATGCACGCATGTGTGCATTTATTTATTTATGCATATAGCCTACGTTGCCCAGGGGGCATTATTGTACGGGGGTTACAACATCACAAAGAAAGGGACAATAGAATGCACGCTTAAAATAATAACACCAAAATCAGTAGACACTTAACGATAACAAAGCCTCTTGTAAAACCAAGAAAAAACTGTCTGCGAAGTAGAGGCGTGAATTGCCCAGGACAGGTTTCTTTATTTTTCCTTTTGAACGAGATAAGTTCATTCCTTGATTTTTTTTTCACTGTAAATTTCCACCACCTGTTTGCACCACTGTCGTACCTAATGGTAGCACGAGACGTTTAAAAACCAATTTTTGTGGGCCGTCTAAACTGCCTTGGCAGTGTCAGTTTATATGCTGTGTTTAAGTTTTCAAGAAAACCTCACCTGTATCACAAATGTTTCTGCCCAACTTTCTCATGATACCACGCATAGAACAAGTTGCGAGCGGCAGCAGAGGCTTTATTCGACGTTTCTAGCAGAGCCTGCTCTTTTTCAAGTTCCCCTTAGAAAATATGGCACAAAGTACATGTCAGCATGTTCTGCAAACAGTAGCAAGTGCAACAGAGCCATTGTTATGATTTCAGCATCATTTTTAAAAAAAGTCATCATTAGTTGACATGTTTTTTGCTGATAATTAGAAATGAGCCATTAAAGCCTTTGCCAATTAAAAAATATTGTAGTTAACATTTTCGAAGAACAGTAGTCTAGTTGAACTATCTGATTTATAAGGTATTAAACCCTGGAAAAAGTATTCAGGTCCAACTTCTAGATCCAAAGATACCGGGAGCAAAACTTTCTGTTGTGAGAAAAGATGAATTCTGAAAATATAGATGGCGGTAGCTGTCCAGAGTTTTGTGTCGACATTTCTTTGCGGGAGACACGATCCTCAGGAAACTAGCCCTTAATAGCTCCGCTGTGAAAATTTGGGAGCTTGGGAACCCCTGTGTTTCAAGGAACTCTGTCTGAAAACCCATTCTCTGTTATATATTCATAATTACAGATTTCCCCGAGTTTCTAGTGCGAACAAAAGGTTAGTTTCACAAACAAACTCGACTGCCACCATCCACCCAAGAAGGTGGCTGCACATTAACCTACCTACTGGATAACTGCATAATTAGATTTCCCCAAGTTCCTATAGCAAACAAAAAGTTAGTTTCATGAACAAACTCAACTGCCACCACCCACCCAAAAAGGTGGCAATGTGCTAAACAACCTCCTAGCAAACTGCAAAATTACAGATGTCCTCGAGTTCCTACTGTGAACAGGGTGTCAGTTTCGTGGGCAAACTCGGCTGCCACCGCCCACACAGAAAGGTAGCTACATGCTAAACTAAATCCTTGATAACTGCATAATTACATTCCCCGAGTTTCTGCTGTGAACAAGGTGTCAGTTTCATGAACAAATTCGAATGCCACCATCCAGCCAGGAAGGTGGCCACGTGTTAAACTACCTCCTAGATAACTGCATAATTACAGATTTCCCCTAGTTTCTACTGTGAACGAAGTAACAGTTTCACGAGCAAACTCGACTAGCACCATCCACCCAGGATGGTGCTAGTCGAGTTAATAAGGCTCCAGTGTCGGATATTCTTCATCACCTAGTGAAGGCCAACACGAATTGTAGATTGGACATGAGTTCCATGCCAGCGTTTGTGCAAGGCTCGCGTTCAATCGGCAAGAACGCAAGCCCTAGCCGAACGCCAAAAAAGGTTTTGCTCCTACGCACCTGGTGCATAACCGCACTTGGTGCAAAAGTCAGAATGTAAGGCTCTTCATGCAGGGCGAAACTCGACAAATGCCCGCTTCATTAGCTCACAGAGAAGCTTTTGTCGTGCATAAATCGCGCATATACAAAGATTTGTTTTTTCTATATTGTTTATTAAGACGAGACGTGACGAATGTCGCAAATGACAGGGTTTGTCAAGAGTGATTTGTGTATGATACAAGCTTCTTTGTAAGGTAGATTAAGCAGGCATTTGTCAAGGTGGGTTGCATAGAAGTTTTACAGGCAGACTTGACACCGGGTGCGATGCGGACTACGCACCGGGTGCCGACTATGGTCTGGGAAATAACGGAATTCAAACGTGCCCCCAATTTTGGTTTCGTATCCGATTCTAACGCGCAGGCTATGTTCAGGTGTGGACGTTTGCATGTAGCCACGTTCTAAAAGGTAACCTGGCCATCGTGAATAGAAACTGCTTTGTTGGGGCCCTAGTCTGGCAACCGTGGGCAAACCTTAGCAAGGCTTGACCTTCACACGATCTAGACACGCCAGCAGCAAGATGACAGCGCCTAGAAGCTGTACTTGCAGGCGTCTACAGTTCTCTAAAAAAACGGGTGCTCGTCAGAACCTTGTAGGTACGGTCACTTCGACCCAACTCACGTTGCGAGTGTAGACGTATTCTTCCCGAATGCCCTCCCTGGCTCTCCGCAGCTCGGTGGCGAGCCATGGGTACCTGCAGTCTTTGTCCAGGGACTCGACAAACACCTGGTAGCCACGCTCGCCCTTCCGGCACAGGATGTCCAGCAGTCGCCTCGACTGATTCTCAACAGAACCCTACAAAAAGTATTAAAAAAAAGGGAAGAGGAATACTGTTATTCAGATTGGCAACAAATACCACATCTCCCTTCCCGATTTTGAAAGCTTCCCGATCCCACAACCTTGCCTCGTCTTACTTTGGAAGGTCTTAATGGGGAGGCGTCCCTTTAATTGTCCGACGTACCTGTTCCAAAATGTCTTCGGCCTCTGCCGCCGTCAGGACGCCATGCTCTTTGAGGTCGGACACGACGAACCTCGGTTCCAGGTCCTCGACGATGCCCGTTCCAAGTTGCTTGAGGCAGACAGACTCGGCAGTGTCCTGGGGCATGTTTTGACTAGAGAGCAGCGCGAAGCAGCTCTATGTCTGTTCGGATGACAAAACAAAGAAAAAAAAAACGAAAGAAACCCGGGAGTCAATTAATCGAACAATCCTTTCTTTTATTTTTCCGAGGCGAGAAGGAACTCTCCATGGAAGGTCCAGAGGACAAACCTCGACCTTTATTTGTTTATTTTGTGATCTACTCTACCTCTATCTTTTTTTTTCCTTTTTATACATTTCTGTACACTATGCCATCTTATTCTTTGTTTCAGTTCTCTTTCACAGCAGCATAGCAAGACACACTTGCAGCTGCTTACAGCCGATGCTTGACATTTCCGCATACTTCCCTTTTTTTTTTTCGCACATCCTTCTTTTTTTTTGCTCGAGAAACTTTTGACAATGTTATAAACGACCATTTATTGTAGATAGGGCGACTGGACATCCCGTTTTGGCCGGGACAATCCTGTTTAGAGGTGCATTTCTAACATCCCGTCGAATACAGAATACATATTACATTCTAATAAACACACTATAAAACTGTTATCTCCCAAAGAGCAAATTTAGAGCTCTTTCTGCGGTTTTGTCCGTCAATACGTTCTGCTTGCACAGACGTCTGTTCGGGGCACTTTTCTACCTTACTTTATTGGCACGTTTCGGTTTTGTCTAAAAAGAAAAGAAAAAGTGCTGGAGTACTGGATTAAACGAGGAGCTTCGGAAAGCATGCAATTTCTAAGGTGAACTGAATAGCAGCAGAGCTTGCTTTTCTTTTGGTCCCTCTCCCCTCGCTTCCCTTCCCCTTCCCCTTCTTTCCCCCCCCCCCCCATTCTCCTCCCCTGATGTCTCGTTTTTCATGCTGTAGATTATGGTCACCCTACTCATGATAGTATGCACATTCGATCATGCAAATACTGCAAAACCTTCGCTCTAGTCAAATGCAGTTCTAGCCTCGCCTCATAGATGCCGCCAGAGCATTCACTCGTTGCAAGAGGTCACAAGAACACGACCGTAAGCAAACACAAGTGTTTGAATGGGCGATCCGATAAAGCCACCCAAGCAGCGTGAAGGTGCGATTTCAGAGGGGAGAGGGAGTTTAAGCCTTGAAATTCCACCCCTGCCTACGCCACTGGCTATAACAAACTAAACCAATCGCGCATAGAAAAAAAGTGCAGGACTATGGGGCATTCACTGCACGTGATCAATGTAACTGGGGGTTAGCAAACGCACCGAGACGTTGAGTGCCGCGACGATGCACTTGGCATTACTCTATCTGCTCCGTCGGGTCGTAGCGCCGGCTGCCGTCAGACTCGGCATGAAAGGGAGCGTGACCAAAGGTGCCGTTCCAAGAATGTCAAACAGTCCATCGTTTTAAACGGCAGCAGCTTACCCTTCTTTCCATTAACGAGAAATGCCGTGTCATTGTCGGGAACTAACTCTTCCACAAATAGTTTCCACAGAAATATCGATCCGTGACACCCTGCTACAGGAGGACAGCAGTAGGGAAGTTGCCGTTCGCAAGAGAGCCGAGATCTAAGTGCAATCTTTTCGAAGAAGTAACCGGGAGCCTCTCTGATCGTTACGCGAAGAAGACGCAGCATTGCATCTTCACGAAAGCCATACTCTAGCTCACTAGCCGCTCATGGTGCTGTGAAAGCCACGGACAAAACAGAGGAATGCCGCTTTCATAAGAATTGTGAGTGACGGACTAATCTGCTGGGGGAGAACAGTGACATCTGGGACGGACAAAAGAGGGTCTGGGAGAGAGGGACTACCTCCTTCCCCTCCTCTCCAACTGCTAGAGTGACACTCTCACCCCAGTGTCACTGGTAACGGTCCGAGCAGCTTGTGAGGTATAGTGTAGTTTTCAGCTGTGGTTTAGAAAGTAGGCCATGCCAAGCATGTAACGGTGACACAAAAGGAGTAACAAGGCTATCTTTACTAGAGGAGTAAACAAGAGCGTCATTTATCTGCTCTTATCTGCCCATGCCAGCTGACATCTGCTACCAAAAAACAAAACAAAACAGAAATGTCCAGCAGAGGGCAACTGTCAAACAAGATTCCTTACACAACTTCAATTCTTTTCCTGCTTTACTCTCCAATTTGTAGTATAGCAGGCCTTTTGGTTTCTGTCACCAAGAAAATTGCAGAAAGTGGAAAACGAAAGGTAACTGCACAAAATGCTGATCTCTGCTCAGAATGATGGTGTACAATGAGATGCTGATCAGACCATACAGGTACGAAGCGAAGAATGCGAGAACAATCATCATGCTTAAGTCATTCTATAAACCCCAAACCCCTAGTTTTTTTTTTTCTTTGTGAAAGAATTTTGCAAGGGTACAACACTTCCTTTTGTGATAAAAAAAAAAAAGGAAAGCAACAGCTATAAAGTCAACAGATTTTTAACATATTAGATCTGTGTGATTTGCCCGAACTAGCTCAGCAGTGCAGAAACTGGCACACTGAATTCAACCGGAAGTTGCACAGTCGGCTGAACTGGCATGTTCAATTCATCCCAGTGCTGCACCAGTCTGGCCCCAGTTCCGCAAAACCTTGCAACGGCTCTGAACTTCAGTTCAGAGTTTGTGCAGATAGCAGACGGCGTAAGCAGACAAGACTCTTCATCTGTTTTTGCTGCGACTGCACTCAAACTATGTCATCCCTGCACAAATTTCGCAGTCCTCCGAAATGAACTTTCTGGCCAAATCAAAGACTTATTACCTCCTATTGGGCTGTTAGATACAAGCATTTATATACAAAAAGAAGCATAAATATACATAAAATTACTCAATCAATAATCAAAAATCAGTAAGTGCAATTGTTCAGATGTGGAGCCTCAACCCTCCCATTCAAAGGTCAGCGTCTGGATCTATGTTTTCAACAAAAAAATAGTTTTGACCCGTCATTAAAAAAAATTAAGGTCAATACCAAACGCAGTCAACTAATGGGCTTCCTAAGCCTAACTAGGCCTAACTAAACCTAACCACGCAAAAAAAAAAAAATCAAACTAGTCAGTTAGTGGTCAAAGTCTGGCAAACACGGGAATAAAATACCAGCGGGATTTCGAGCGGCGGCCTATCAAGTTGGGTCAGACTTGCAAGATGGAAAATAACAATATATCGTTAAAACAATTAATGATCACAAATCAGAAAACACCAACACAAATTACTCGAACAAAAACAAGAAGAAAAAAAAAACCGAGAAAAACAAAACAAAAAAACAGCAGCTCCCTCGTCTCTTCCAAAGAATTAGGTCAGGTAGCACGCATTTCAAAAGGTATGAGTCATTAGGACAAATAAAGCGAGTTTTAAAATAACACCATCGGGAGCTGATACGAGCCCGCCCAAACAAAACAAGAAAAAGCAAGTTTCGAGAGATTCGAAGCCATGCGCAAACCTATTTCATCTAATCCGTTGTAACATGCAGTTCAGGGTCGCCACAAGTCAAAAGAAGCTCATCGACCCCTGCTCACTAGATGTGCTGTGCTAATGAGTTACATGATCACGGTGGAGCATCACAGCAAATTACACGGTGACCACCAAGTTATGCCAGTTGATACATGCGTTTCAACGATCAGGCGAACTAAGTAGTGCCAAAACACAGGTAATAACAATAACACTTACCGATTGTCATAGATGATGTCTCGATGTGACCTCGATTAAGTACTCTAACAGCGCTAATCCCATCACAAAGGATTACATCATCGATCGCGGTGAACTTGACATAGCGGCACACATGTTTAAACAAGACCACCACCTTCTCACGATAGAGAAAAAATGTCATTGGAGTGAGATTCTTGCGCGGAGTTGCGCGAGCGAGGCAACAGGTGCCGCTAGGTGACATTTGACCCAGAAAAAGCGACACGGAAAACTAAGGTGCAAGTGCAATTAGAGTACTGCAATACTGGTAAAACCGTAAGCAGAGATTGATACCAATCTGATAGTGCGTAAAGTGGTGTAAACAAGCGTTGATGGGCTTTCAAAGTTAGCGTGAAAAGTGCGCCAAATTTGAATCTTTGGGGAAACTATAAAAATCCTTCCCAGCAGCCTTGCACCTTGATACAGCATATGAGTTATCACAATGGGTCAGACTGAAGAAATGGGCCGAATTATTTTTTTGTTCGCAAGAGATGTCTTCCATTTACGTAAAATTAGAGAAATAGACTACTTTATGTCCATTTTTCATGATCGTACAGTGCACGTTTCTGAAACGTTTGTGCTCAAAAGGATGTTCATTGTTTTCGTTTCAACGGAGTTCAAATTAAAAATAAGAAAACAGTGCCGATGGTTACTGACATCTATCTTGAGAAAACAATGTAGTGGAAAACCGATATGGTAACCAAAGCCCCCACTTTCTCGTGATTTTGTCAAATGTCTCGCTGGCTACGACGTTACTCTCTTCTCCAAGTTCACTGGAGATGCATTGCATACTTATTTGATATGGCTATCGCTCATACACTAGCATACTAATTAAACCTGACAAACAGAAAATCACAGGATTCAGTTTCCAGTAGGCAGTTTTATTCATTGCAACAATTGTACAAATGGCCAAAAATATTACAAAATATGCTGTCTTTGGCAGTGCAGTTCTTTAAATGCAACAAGAGGTAATCTACAACACACTCCCAAGGTGGGATATAACAAATGCTACGCATGTAGAGAACTATGTCATCACGAATCAGCGGGCTGTTTTTTAGCTGATGCACAAATACAAATGAAGCATACTATGATGTATTGAAATGTTAGCTAAGTTACTGCCAAAACAAAAGAAACTCAGAACATTCCTTAGATATGCTTAAAAGGCTTATGCCTATATAATATATTAATCTAATGAAACACCTCAAACACAAAAATCCAAATTCTAAAACACCAACAGCTGAGAGCACACACAAAACAAAGGTGACCACAGCTAATGCTTATGAAACAAAGAAATAAGTTAGAGACATTGCGCAGTCAGAGTATATTAGAAGTCGACAGTTTGGTGGCACAGTTACCACTCCTCAAAAATCAAGATCTTGCGAGACCCGTCAAAGTACAGCTGTGGACAAAAAAAAAAAAGAAACGGGAACACACGACCAGAACGCACCACCGGGGGCACCCAAGCAAGGCGAACGCATTAATACGTTCTAGTTCCTTTCGTCCCCGACCATACGCTCCTCGAAACAAAGCGAAAGAAGAGAGCCTCTAGATCACTTGCTAAAAAGACACTGTCCCCCGTGCGTCTTCCCCATCCCAGTTCGTCGCATTTAGAATCTTTCATATAAGCCTCTTTAGCCTGTCGGTTCATGCCGCCATGACCCTAAGGATGCCGACAAAAACGAAATACGGACTGCTCAACACGAGTTTTTAGTTTCGCGAGTTAGACCAACGGCAACTAAGGCAACCGACGGCTTCAAAAAGCAGGGCGTGGCCAATCATGTTCTTCGGCATCCTTATCGACCGATGCTGCAACCTCACTGGCCACTGACCTATGACCAATGCGGAGCGCGAGTTTGTCTGCTTCTTGCGTGGGAATTGCAGAGACGTCAAAATGCCGAGCTGTGATTGGCTCTGATCGGATAGTGGGTAGACCTCAATGCTAGCTACCGTGAGGTCTACCCACTATCCTTCAAACAGAGCCAATCGGAGCTCAGCGGTCTGACGTCAATGCAAACCCTGCGCAAGAAGCAGATAAACTTGCGCTCCGCGTTGCTCGGGACTCACCACGCCCCGCATTTCTTAAGCTGGCAGTGACCGTAGCACACCTAAAGGCGTGTGCGCTCGTTGCCAGTGTTTTGAACGCAACAAGCAACGGCAGTCCGGGCCACCGTCTCATCTAGTGCTTCATCTTTTCCAGGATCGGCAGGATCATCTCGAAGGTGGGTCTCTTGCCCGGGTCTTCGTTCATGCAGATGCGGATCAGACGAGACATGTGTGGCGAGATCCCGGGTGGAATCGTCACCCTCAGCTCCTCCAGAGCAATCTGCGAGGAGACCAAAGTCGCCCGACGCTCCGCAGTTAGTCATCTGAGAAGGTTTTACACTACTGGGGAGTGCAATGATTTTTGGACCTTGTGCAATTAATTGCGGGAATTGGTCCATATCACCTATAAAATGAAGGACAGAAAACCATTTTTTTTTGTTCTTGTGTGCGCCAGTTTTTATGCATATAAAAAGAGTTAAACAAATTGAAGGCCTTTCCTTCACGACTGTCGAATTTGCAAGGTTCGTTTCCGCTACAACAGAGCACCGCACCCACTTAGCGTTGTTGAAGCTTGCGACGAGCGATGGAGACAAAAGGCGGCAGAGAGGAAATGGTTTTGTTGACTTCCGACAGCTGGTGTCGGAAAACTTCTGTACTCCCGATGATGCGACACCATGGTTCTAATGCAATTGGAAGTCGGGAAAAATCTTCTTTTTTCTTTGTGATTATGCGGTGGAATTGTAGTATTTTGGGGAAAGGTAGCAGATATTCTCTCACTTGTGCCAAGACAAACAATAAAAAAAATACAAGCCGCAAAATCTTGCATTGCAGTAAAAAAATATCCCTCTAAAAATTTTAAGTATCGTTATTTTTTTTTTTTAAATACTCACTCAACAGCCGCTGAAAGCCTACCTATGTTCGCAAGTAGCTTAAACTAGTGTTTGCCTGTCTTGGAGAGGGGATAGCACCTCGGGAAGGTGACTGAAATTGAGGCACTAACCCATGGGTTCTCATAATTAGGCCCCAGAAACCCACGGTTTACTCAAGTGTCCAACTTTACTCTGGGTTTCGATTAAGTAGCATACTCCCTTGCATTCGTCAAACACGCTAATAGTCTAATATTTGGATTACATTTAGCTAGGCCCATAAACACTGGGGGAACACGGGGCACTAGTAGTGGTGCCATTATGCTGTGGCACAGCCCTCGCTCCTCGCCCTCGCTCCTCGTATGGGTTGTGTTGATTGATGCGATTTCACCCACCATTACATTGTCATGAGCTGTGTGGCGCATGCCCAAGTAAAGCATTGCAAAGATTTACGCGATACCCTCAAATGCCTGGTGCAAACAAGCTCGTAAGTCCCATCACGTTGACATCGAGCAACATAATTTGAGCATGTCTTCATCAAACTTGATAAACTCGAAGAGACAGGATGCCCTGCAAATGTTTGTGCGTCTGCGAAACGATGACATCGCGAGACAGGATTAAGTGACGTCACGTGACATCGAGGCAACATCATGATGATGTCACGATCTCACGTGATGTCACATCAAATGACATCATGACATCACAGACAAAAAGTCACGTTAAGTCATGGCATCATATGATATGATGTCATGTGACACGAACGTAAACGATGCCCCTGTGGAGCTATACTGTTTACATGATCTGGACCCGTGCGTCGGTAGAACGTGATTTGTCGATTTTCTCACGAATCTCAGCACCGCGAGACATTCTGCATCGAAATGGCGGAATGACATCACGTGAAAACACCCCGCTGGTCAAACCCTCCCTCGGCGTAGTCGCAGCCCCACCCGGTGGCAATCTGGGTCGCGGAAATCTGTGAAGCTGGCCGACCCACCTTCATGCCGATCTCCATGGGCGAGAGGTCGGCGAAGGGCACCTGGCGTGTCGCCATCTCCCAGAGCAGCACCGCAAAGCTCCACATGTCCGCCGCCTTCCAGTTCATCTCGTCCTGCTTCTTTTGCAGCGCTGCACACGAGCACGAAAAAAAATCGCCAGACTATCTAGATATTTTGCAGGTTGCAACGAAGCTCCGGCAAAATTTTGGTAGTCACCGACGTGCCTCAAAAACGATTCGAAGGATTAATAGACACATCTGAACTAGAAACACCAATTGCGAGCCACAATCATATTTTTTGCAAAGTTATCAGAGTACCAAATTTGGTTTGAGAGGCCGAAACGCTTCACTGGCAAAACCGAAAACGTAACGTCAGAGGTCGTAATACGGGGGCATTACGGCTTGACGTGCAATGAATGCTGGATAAGCCAGCGCCAGTGAAACAAAGAAAATCAGAGCGAAATATTGTGTTTTCTAGACTGCCTCCTCAACTTGCAAGTTGTACAATATGTGACGTCATGCCACGCGAGGGTGTGCGAAATTTTAAATGCCGGTTTTGGCGTGACCCTTATTTGCAGTTTTCTCTATTGCCATTTTGAATTTAGAGATAACGAATAGCATGCCCGAAAGAGTAGAGCCCGGGTATTCCGAACACGTGTTTGAATTGGGCAGCTCAAAAAACCGCCAGAGCTCCCCTTTAACGAGCAGCACACGCCATCAGAATAATATGCAAGATGACACGTGGCAAAGGAATTGCAAACGCATAAAGGACTTCTCTTTCCATCCGTGCACCCCTCTTCAGACGCATTGGATAGTTTTCTCTAAAGTGTCGCCAAGAATCTGACCACGAAATGTCTTTGCACCTACAAGACTGTTCTAATAAAGCACAGTTCCTATCATACTACGCAGTTAAAAAGGTCAGTTGAAGAAAAAAAGATTTACAACGATTACTGTTTTGAATACCACACTAGCGCCTGAACCCCAATTACGTTGAAAGTCGGCACATGTCTGTGTTTTCTACCGGTCCTCGTCTCTTTCACGCTTTTGAACCTCTTACTACGATTCTGAACGCACCTTGACTTCACCCTCAATACCTAATAGTTTTTGCAATATTGCGACCAGCAGTCACAAATACTTGAAACGTAAAAAACAAAACAAAAAACATGTGATGAAATTGCGACAGATGTTTTTCTTTGCTGAAGTGGCCCACAACCAATCGATGGTGTCCGTTTTCAGTCCCGGTCTCGAAATGTGGTTTCTGCGTACCTTCGGGGGCAAACCAGGCTGGGTTGTACAGCTTTCCACGGTCTTGGAACGTGAACTTGGTGTCCGCCATGTTCACGTAGGCCGTCATCTCCTCGTCGACCTGCGACGGGGAAAGTGTAACGACCATACACCAACTATTGTGAATGCCACGACAACACCGTTGAGGCAACATGTGAGCATAGACACAAAAACCCCACGAGCAGGATCTATAAATCCTACGCATTTAAAATAGAACAGACACCATCTCGGTCTTGCTCAATACGAGCAGTGCGAAAGTTCAGACCAACCTAAAACAGGAAAAGCCATCAAACTGCGTCAAGAAGAGATGGGAGAGGGCAGCATACCATGACGTGCTTGCTGCTCAGGTGGAAGTTTGGAATCATGGGCTCCAAGGTGTGCAGGAAAGCCATGCCGCGGGCAATGTCGATCGCAAACTTGAGAGCCTGAGACTGGTCCACCACCATGCCTGGAAACAGACAACCGACATAGTTATTCGACAGGCCAAGCCGACGACGGCCGGCGCAGATCCGCTCAGCAAAGTTGAGTGAAACCGTTTTTTTTTTTTTTAATATTCGGCGTGAGCAAATCATAAATGATGGATAGCCTCGGATTTCCACTGCCTGAACCGTCGGAGATCAAACCGTACACCCTGGTACAGCAACAATAACCCGTTGAAGATGAATGGGTGGTTGATGAAGGGAAATTTACAAACTTTGAAGCGAAAGAGTTCATCACAAGATTTCTACCTAAAAATAAAAAATAGCAAAGAATGTCACGCTCGCTGCGCCATCTCATAGGAAAGTTTGAAGACTACAATTTTGGTTTCTGCATTTCCTCTTTCCACCAGCAGGAAAGCAATCTTTCAAGCCGGGCGGTAGAGAGCTGATGGCACGTCGTCGCTTGCGACAGCAGTGGCAACTTTGGTGGGTTCGGCACGCGCCTGATAAACTAAGGCGATTCTCTCAAATACCTCCATCTTCTCCAATCCTCCATTTTTTCAGACTTAGATAACAGCAGTGGGTCCAATGATGAAGCCAGATCATCATATTTTAGTTCCGATTACCCGTGATTCACCACATTGAGATACTGCTTAGCCCAATGACATGTCACTCATGAGGGTTGGCTCGATTTTCGGTAAATCAAAATCTTTTTGAGCCAGAACTCTAGTTTTTGCAGAGGTTTTTTTGTTGGGAAAATGGGGAAAATTTATGTATATTTCACGTGTTTGTTTTTGCACTTTTTCCTTTTGAAATATAGCCACATTTTTACCCGGTTTAGACCAATTTTTAGAAAACAATTGCGTTCGACGAACCAAACGTTGCGTTAGAATTCAAGTTCCCGCTCCGACGTTGGCATCAATCGGAAGCCCATTTATTTAGCTTAATTTCTATGCACGGCGGCAGCATATTGTAAACCTCATGGTTTCGTCGGGACAAAAAACGTAAGAAAAAAGCCACCCAAAACGTTTTCCGCACGGTCAGAAAAGAGCTAGAAAGAGAAAAGGGGAGGGGCATCACCCGTCTGGCCGTGCAGGATGTTGAAGAGGGAGCCGTGGGGCAGGTACTGCTGCACCACGACCAGGTACGGGGGCCGGTTGACGCAGCCCACCACGGGCAGCACGTTGGGGTGCGAGAAGATACGCAGCCGCGGGTACTGGTCGTTGAAGTCCCGCGAGATGCGGGGGGTCACCTCCCCACGTTCAGGATCTTGGCCACAATGTCGTTGCCCTGCCACGAACCCTTCCAGGTCTGCGGATACCGAGTCGGAGAAAGAAGCCCGCAACTTAGAAGCTGACGAGAAGAAAATCTGCAGCTTTCTGCCACAATCCGCCAACAGGCGATGGCACGCCAAGGACCCCAGGCGAAAATCAGTCCACTTCCAGCTGGATTATGAAACTGGAAATGAGGCAGTCCAGCTGGATTCCAACTGGACCCAGCTGGAATCCAGCTGGACCGCCTCATTTCCAGTTCCATAATCCAGCTGGAAGTGGACTGATTTTCGCCTGGGACGCTCCGGCATCTTGCGGAAGAGAAAACACACCCAGCCGTCCTCACTCCGTCTGCGACTATCACGATAACAGCACCCACTTCTATGCATGCCTGCTCCTTGTTTGCTCAATCGCACATGACACGGCCTTAAGGTCACTGGAGTATGTATGTACGAAAGGGAACACACTTCACACGCCAGTCAACGTGTCTGTCCGTAACTAAATCGAGACAGGTGCCGCTCTGGGTGCGAGGATGCTGCACTCTATTTTACGACGTAGAGTGCGACAATGCCAAGCTCTATTCATGAGATGGTGAGCAACTACCGCGCTCCATACTGTAGAGACTGAAATTTTGATGTTTTATGAGGAGAAGCGTGACACGGCGATTTCTCTGGGAGGTCTCCAAGGTGACAACCACCATTTTACCTGGCTTATCAACTTTCTACAAAGATTTCATTTCATTTTTTTTTGGTCAGTTTAATTGCAACAAAAAGAAACCTTCAGACTGATAAGGAATTAGCCTTCCTAGCTAATGCCTACAACTGCTGATTTTGGCCAGCCTAATGTTCAATTATTTTTTTTATTTATTTATTTATTTGGGTCTTTTTTTTTCTTTCTCTTCCTTTTGTAGTACAACTCATTCATGTATTGCCAGTCTTCCTCTTTTTTATGGAGCATATGTTTCATTTCCCATGCCTCACCTTCCTTTTTATTTCACGATGCATCAGTTGGAAGTCAGCGCTCTGTGTTCTCTTCTTTTCCTCACTCCTTTTGTGCTGTTTTTAATATTATGCAATTTTTAGACCCGAAAATGTACTGTAACAAAGCAACAGAAAAATTATATCTTATGTGGGACTATGATGCCATACCTTTCATAGTCTTTTTTAGTGGGCTCAGGAAAATAGGTTTTTCATAAATAGTTCTCAGGAACCCAGGAATATGTCACCCTCTGCCATCAGATAGACTGCCATGTACTCCAATGAGGGGTGTATGCATGCAGAGTACACACGGATAAAGTTGCACAACTTTTTGTTTACTGACGAAAAAAAAAAAAGACCACTATATATTTGGATCTTGACTTTAAGCGGAGCAAGTTGTCCGCAACATGTATTGCTACAATCGCTAGTCTTTGGATACCTATTTGTTTGGCGTTCACCAGGCCTAATCAGTGGCTTGGCCGCAATAACAGCAAAAGTTGTCTCTTTCCTGCTCCTCCCGTTGCCACCCAGAAAAGACAAGAGACCGCAGTAAAACACATTCTGCAAGTTAGAAGGGCACAAACCTCTCCGGACTGCGTTTGAGCAATCTGCGAAAAGAACTTGAGTTCATCCATGTTGATTCCAGAGTGCCGGGAAAGAGTAGCATCCCCTGCAAGTAAAAACGATTCCATCAGCGTCATGCTTCAATTTATGACTTGCATTAATCAACATTGCTTAAAATTAAATAACTTCAAACACAAAACAAAGCATTAAAAAAAAATTGGAGTCAACAAGGCAACAGCACATACCATCTCTTAGCTGAAGATCGAGATAACAGTGTTGTATGCATGCTTAGACAGCGGGAAGTTTAGACAATGTTGTGAAAGGTAAGCATGGGATGAGTGGCAAAAAGAAAGTTTTGTTTTCACAAGCACACGGCTAGGGAAGATTTTATATAAATACAGGAAAGAACAATACTAAATTCATTGGAAAGGAAACATATGACGCTCACTTGTCCTTGTCTTTGTGCCGAGCCAGTTCTGGTCCTTGTAGTAAATCTTCTTCAGGTCTTGACCGCCTTGTTCAGCAAGCTCTGCCAAGGAAGACACCGAAACCACCGCAAACCGTCAGAGACCGGCCTGAACGCCCGGCACCGAAACCAGAAACAAGTTCAGACGAAGCCGTGCAATACAGCTGTCGAGCTTTGACGACTTTCGAAACATCTCGGTTGGCTTAGGGCGTGCACCGATACCACCCTCTCCTAGTCCTACCTAAGTCCTAAACTGCTGAATGCAGTGGTACAAACTGATTAAAATGAGCGCAGTGCAAGAGAGTTTGAAAATTGTTTACAGTCATCAAGGTGTCAAAAGTTTAGAGAGAGAAGGTTACGATGATTCCAGTATTGTAGGCTCCAATGAACAAATTGCGGAGACATCCCGAAATGAGCGATTTGCCCTGCCTGGCAGAAGGATGCTGCTTAAAGGCCGACGTACAACCTCGGCTTTCTGCAGGGAAGCCTCCCCTCTCCTAAGCTGCAAGGGGGAGCCAGGTTGGGGCAAGGTAAAACGTGCAGAGGATGTAGAAAAGGAGGTGGCAGGCAAAAGTGGAAAGCGCGAAGTGTACGTCGGCCTTTAACAAGTCCTATGAAGTACTGAATTCTTTGTCCTCTCTCCTTTTACATACGTGTTCATACGTTCAATTTCCTACTTACAAACCTAATTAGCTCTCAAAAATCAAAATTTCTACCCACGTTGGCCAGGCTAGTTTTTGAAGTGTAGCTGCTTGCAAAAGTGTATGGGTAAGATAGTCCTTTGAAGGGTAAAAGCTCAGACAAGAACTTTCAGCATGTCATGATCACATCTGATGAAACTTTGAAACGCAAAAAATGTGCTGCGAATAAGCTGGGCACTTGCTATCTGTGTGTGCGATCGACATCACGTGACTCTGTGAAGCGATGGTGTCACGTAGCATTACAATGACAATCAATATAATGTCTTGTTGCACCATGTCACATGACACCCAAACTCCATGTGAAGTCACGGAGTCGCATGACATCACAGATCACATGGCCTGCATGTCGGTTAAGCGTCTTTCTCGTGACACCCAGCCTTGCGACGGCTGACTCACACACCTGCAACTGCCTACAATGAAGTGTGTTAAAACCTCTTGTGATCTCTTACGATGAGACATATAGCCATGAAATCATTCGTGATGTTCATTTATTTCCTATTTACTTTTTGCACGTCACTCTTTCTTTTTGGCTTAAAAACTTTGCCGATGTCACATGAAAACCATTTCTCATACGTACTATCGAGACCGGTTATAACGAAGTCGGTTATAACGAAATAGCGGCTACAGCGAACGATCCGATTTCCTATTCCCTTTTGCACTTCGTTATACCGAAGTCGGTTATAACGAAATGGCGGATATAGCAACAGTGATTTCCGATTCCCGTTAACTTCGTAATAACCGGTTTCGACAGTAGCATGTACATTTGACCTCACAAATACTGCAAAACCTTCACTCCAGTGAAATACAGTTCCAGGGCCACCTCATAGATGGCGCAGGCATGCCGGCACGTCCTCTTGTTGCAAGAGGCGGCGAGAACTCTGCCGTAAGCAAATACAAGTGTGTGAACCAGCCTTAAAGGGGCACTAAACCACTTTCTGCGACAGTCTATTTATGGTCATAACTCCATCTATGGGCTCTAAGCATCCTAAAGAACCAAACATTACATTAATTTGTGGCCGATTTCTCAATTAAAATCGGTTATCAAAATCGACTGGTGCCCACTGGTGTCTGCGATAGTTCCAAGGTAATCTATCTTTGACACAGACATTAAGAGAAATCAGCCAAACATGAATGTAATGTTTGGTTTCTTAGGATGCTTAGAGCCCATAGATTAAGTTACAACCGTAAATAGACTATCGCAGAGAGTGGCTTAGTGCCCCTTTAACATATTCTGTGTTAAAACAAAAGAGCAAGTCCATCGGGGTCTCACCCCGCAGTCTCAGACCCATGTGGCCCTTGCACTTGTCGAGCGGCGTCTCGCCGTACTTGTTGGCGATCGAGACCAGGGCGCCACTGTTGATCAGATCCTGTCACCGAGGGAGCGAAGTGAATGACAGACGTTGTAACCTTGCCTAATCTACTTAATGAACAGAACCCCGTTTTTCTGCGTGCGTAATAAAAATACCCATCCAAAAGCAGTTTTGTCGCCACGAACCAAGAAAATGATTGGACAAAGTGGATTCTCTAACTCTGACGTACGAGACAGGCAGTACTACTAAAGGGGAAAAAAAATGTATCAGCTCGTTAACAGTTCCGATACTGTTGTTGAGAGGCGAATGAATGGTAGTCAACGGATAAAAATCTATTGCATCTCCAATAACAGGTGAAAAGCTAGTGTAGAATTTCTGAAGCAATTGAAAAATAATCACGTCGTAAACCAGAGAGTAAACATTTGTGCATTACTCAATAGAGCTTTGCCCCTTTGGGTAACACATATAATTTGTCGTTCCTAAACGGTGCTTTCAGTGGATAACATAGTTACGCATGTGCGAGAATAGGTAATTCTTTTGTCTATTCTATATATTTTACATATATACCTTTTCCATTTTCAAATTTTTCAGCACATAGACAATAAGGTGTTTACAAGGAGTGTACCGCTACTAGACATAGCCCAATGCCCAAATTTGGAAGCAGCTTTAAGGCCCCGTTCACACTCTTGCGACCGAGTAAGACCGAGAGAGACCAGACCGGTTTTTAAGCCTCTTGCGACGTCTTAGGACCGAATGCGCTGCAGCGGAGCTGGTCCGCAGAGATCACAAGAGGCTTGAAAACCAGTCTGGTCTCTCGGTCTTACTCGGTCTCAGTGTGAACAGGCCTTCAGATGCAATTTCTACAATAACCTACACCTAATATCCAACGAGAAAAAACAAAAGCACACCTCAGCGATTGCTTGGTATCCCCAGAAGCACGCGTAATGCAGAGGAGTGTTCCCATGCTCGTTGATGCCGTTGACGTCCATGTTCCGCTTCAGCAGCTGCACAAGTGGAGGCAAAAAAGCGTCTCGTGTTACAACGCTCCAAGCTCCCGTCACAAGGAACAAACCCACCATAAAGGAAAGCCTAGTCAAAACGGCGGGTGAACAAGTAAACATTAAATTATAAACGACAGACCATTCCAGTCTCCCGTCTTTCCGAAATTCAAATGCCAGAAATTCTCGCGTAACAAGGAGCTCGGCTGTTGACGGCATCGTATCAGTCAAAGGTCAATCAGTAAACTCGGTTTTCAGCGAGACCGGAGATCTTCTGGGTTGTCTCCTCTACTAAACAGCAACAACAACACCTGTCATTTTCGTAACTTTTTTTTTTTTTGTCTCTATTATTTATTTATTTTTGGATTTGGGGTGTGGGGGCTAGAAAATGTTTTGTTAGCGTTATAAATGACCAATTTTTAAGGGTGGCACATAGATTTGATCTTGCACATACCGCAAAACCCTCGCTCTAGTGAAATCCGGCACCGTGGTCACTTTAAAGGTGGTACCAGCATACTCTCTCATTGTGAGAGATTGCAAGGACTCAGTAGTAAGCAAACGCAACATCGTCACGTTCATGTTGAGGAATGTGAATCGTGTACTACCATGTGGACAATGTCGCGGTGTCCGTGTGCGGCTGCCAGGTGCAGCGCCGTGTCGTCACCCATGTTGGTGGCATTGACCCTTGATCCGCGTGCAATGAGCATGTCGACGATGTTGGCGTGGCCTTCCTTGGCGGCCCAGTGCAGGGGACTGAAGCCGTGGTCGTCCCTGGGCAAAATCAAAACCCGCTGCCATTGCTTCCTCGTGCATGCGCGCAGTTCGCTTCCGTGACCAGTCGGATCTGGCAAAGTTGATCAACTACCGTCACTGTCTGGGGTCCGTTTCTGTCGTGTAATTCGATTTCTTTACAAGGTAATAAAAATTGCTAGTGGCCCCCTTTTTTTTAGACAGAATGTGTTTAGGGCTAGTAAAAGCCCCACCAAAGCTCAGTTAATAAACCTCAAGGTTACTGTTGCTAAATCTATACCAGTGCATATGGAAAATGGAGCAAGGAGCACAGTCACAACCCGATAGAGTAGACGGAGGAGTAACGGAGACCTCTGAAGCAAATATTCGGGTATGCTTATGTGCTAAAAGCTATCATAGTTGCCATCACCACTGCAGTTACTAGAGTTATATACAGTATTTACGTATACAGTCACCAAAAACTGTGTGTGATTTTTGGACACTCAGAGATTTTAAACTTGCATTGAACCTAAATGTGTCAAGCGTTTCTGACATGTTATTCTTGCAAGACGTAGAACACTTTACAAAAGCTAAGTTGGTGCCTGGAAAAAAAGAAAAAAGAACTAGAATATTGGAAGTTTGCCAATACGCCCAGTTAACCGACTTTTGCGTAGGCGTTTACGGTGTGTCGCGCCTTACAATCCTAAAAAGGTCCTGGCCTTCAAAAAACGATTCCACACGAAAAAAAAAAAAAATACTAGGAGGATTCTCTTACCAAACGGTCTTTATCAAACGCGTAGAGGAACATCAGACGTAAATATGACGTGTGTCAATTGAACGCGATTTCCGTTAAACATTCAGTAAGGTAAACAACGCCCAAGCGAAGACTCACCCTTGATTCATGTCGTGCTCCGTGTCGTCGAGCCATACGCGCACTTGAAACGCGTTTCCCTCGCGGCACCAGTGAAAAATGTCTTCCATGATTGCTCGATTTTCTTTCGGATCCTGAAATAAACGTTGATTTGCTCGAGATTAATGGATCACACAAGTTATCAATTTGAGTTTCGAGAAGTCCTTTAGCGCGGTTAGAAAGCACTACAAAGGTTATTAACAACCCCGTGACCTCGTTGACAACGATCGCAAATATTGGCGCGATGCTTTAAAGCCGCTGAAACGAATGACATCAAACTTACGCTTGCTAAATGCGAAGAAACAGTACCGGAGTTTTTGCAGTAGCTAAACAAGATCCATTTACGGAGGCAAAACCGGAAGCGTACAATGAAATGGTAAAACAGGCAACAAATTATGACGAGCCGGACGAGTCGTTTGAAGCCTGGCGGTGAATATGCTAACACCGACAACATAAAACTAAACCAGAGTCTCATATTCGATTAATACTATAACTACTGTTAGTTAGATATATATTCTTTTTGTTCTAATATATAAGTTATTTGTATTACAATTTACTCGTTTAAAACTGTATGCAAATCAGTCTGATTCAGGAGTGCACCACCTTTCTTTTCCCACTCCGAGACATCAACAAACACGGACTTCGCCAGTTGTGTGCGTTGTGTTTCCGTGACCGTATGTCACATTCTGACTACAGGCTGCTTCTAAACACGCGTTGGCGCACCTAATCGCTGTCAATTCGTTAGAATCCGCCTGTAAATCGCAGCTCGACCCTAATTCTTCCCAATCCTCGCCTGCTTTCTCGGTGGCAGACGAAGCTGCCGTGGCGTCTGCAAAACAAAGAGAAGCTCCGGGTTCGAGGATTATTGAACCAAACCTCTCCTCGCACCACTTTGCAGCCTGGGCCGCCGGATTATCTCGGCGTTCTGATCCATAATCCCGCTTATTTTTAGCGTTTCGACGAGTCTGGCGATGGTGCACATCTTGATCTGAAACGTGAGTACGCAGTACATATCGTTCCCTTCCAGCGGCGGCTGGTCAGTTCCGCCGAACGCGCCTAGAGTGCCGACGAATTTTCACGGTCGCACCATGGATGCCGCGTCAGGCGTTGTGTTGTGTGTAAATATTTTGATCCCGTTTGAGCTGAGGACACGACGTAGCGGGGCGATATAATTTTTTTTATTGTCTATTGGATTTCATTGTCGCGATCGACTCGTTTAGAACGCATCCTACGTTCCCTTCCAAGTCTCGAAGGGGGCTTGCTGTGTAAGGAACTCCCACAAAATCGGTCTCTGCGGAAACTTCGCCCGCTTTTCCATAAATGGAGCATGCGTCCTTTCCAGCTTTTGTTTCTTATATTTTTTTTTGTAATTGTTGATTAGATAGCCGGTTTGCTGGGTGTGTTTTGGCCTTTCGGGTGGGTCCATTCCACGTCGAGGCGAGTTCGTCCAAGACGACCGGCGACTATAACGTAGGTTGCGCTGAAACGCGATCCACGTTCTCAGAGGCGGTGGATCGGTTGGCCATCAAGCGAAGAGGAAAACACGGAAAGAGGAAATTGATGACCAGCGTCTGACATAAGTTGTCGTGTTTGAGCGCTCGGACGTTTTCTTGCCTCTTGTCCGCGGTCGTAACATGCCAGCTTCCCTTTTTCGGCGTTAGCTGGTTTGACACGCGTACTTAACTACCTCCTGCACCTTCTGCTTTCCTTTCTTTTCGAGCCTGACAACAGCTGTCACTTCACGCGGATTTCTTTTCTGCTTTTATGTTGTTTATATTGTTTCGTGCGTCGGTAATGCTTCAATAATGTGCCGCACCCTCGGCTACACCCAGTGTATGGCTGTATGAAATAACGAATACTACATTGGCATAGGCACTTTGTTTTTTGTTGTTGACATGGTGTGTTTTAGAATTGGTGTCTTTAATTGCTCCTTATCACAGGGCTTGTCTGGCAGCCTATTTTATCAGGAAATCGCTTGCACACTCAAACATAGGTTTGCTGTGCTGCTCTGTATGCTAACACACTGACACATCCCCAACAGACAGAAACACCTCTAGATTAGATTAGCTTTCTCTTTCTAATCAGTGCTTTGTTGTGGTATTCGTTTGTGTCTAGTTTGCAGACGCTGCACTTGGCGCAGATGTGAAAACATCCTTTACAGGAAACGTTTAGTCCTGTGAGCGACTGGCTTGTGTAACATCCAGCGGATGACCTCCAGGACACAAGAATGTGCTCCTCACAGAATACATGACTTTGTTTAGCCTGCTGCAGGTCATGGATGGCAGGACAAACCCCTCCCAGAAAGCGCTCTGCTTGCCATGATTGGTTGTATCCTCCTCTCTCTAGCATTTGCTTTGCTAAATCTGAAAGAGTGGAGGGCTTTATAGAAGGGGCATTTCCTCCTATTCTAAACCTACAGCAAACTATAGATGTCGACGAAGTTTCCCACTGTTTTAGTAATGTCCCGTGGACGTTGCCATGTACACCGTCCGAAATTTCTTACAAGGCTAACTCTACATACCGTTTTATTCTGCTCATTGGCTTTTCAGGGTCCTTCCAGTGAATTCCTTCCGGGGTCGACCCGCGTTCGGGCCAAAATGAATCTGACGTAGCGCTCCAACGTTTTGCCGACGTCCGAGCTTCGGAAGATGATGAGCGGGCGGGTGGTTGTGGACGATGACGACGAAACCACGACGTCGAGCGACGGGACTTCGTCGTCGTCCGACAGTGACGGCGAACTTCCCGTCGCGCACAACGGCAATAAGAACAGCGTGCCTCCGATCCGCAAAGATGGCATGGGTAAGCCTTTGTCGCCTGTCAGTCAACCAGCCGCTTGCCCGATTAATAAGACAAGCGGCCCTTTTCAACTCGGTGCCATCTGGTGGTTCATACCGAGAAAAAACCTCTTAGTTCTTTCTCAATGCAGAGCGCAACTTCGTCTGCTTCTTTTGGAGGGGTTGTGGTGATGTCAGGACGCCGAGCTCTGACTGACTCTGATTAAAGGATAGTGGGTAGACCTCAAAGCTAGCTGCCTTGCAGTCTACCCACTATTCTTCAATCATAGCCAATCAGAGCTCGGCGTCATTCTGACGTTACCACAACCCCTGCAAAAGAACCAGATGAACTTGCGCTCTACATATGTTTCACTCTCTACGGTGTGAACGAAAGAACTGGCCAGTACAAAGTGCCGACCCATAAATATGGGCCTTCATGGAGCCGACATCATGCCAAGAGATTTAATAGACCAAAGTTCAAAATAAACGCTGGCGCAGCATCTCATCTGTGCATTGCATTGTACAACATCTCGTCTCTACAAACATTGTACCCTTCTCACAAAAGCGTCTTCGACTTCGTTAGCCATCATTAGACCGCCATTATTGTGGCGCACATGCCGAACGCTCGGACGATGATAGCGATCCAAGTGGCCAGACTTACTTTTGGGAAGGGTCTACTGAAGAATGGTTCTATGGTAACAACACCGGTACTTAACAATTTGAAAAGCGTTTGCCTCCGAGGCATCCTTTTCTTGCAGACGTTTTTCGCAGTCAGTTAATTGGCCTGCAAATCTGCACTGCTGCAACAAGGTTCCAAGTCTGTTGGCAGAATACTAATTGTAGTATCTTCCCTTTTCTGTATAAGTAGTGCCACAGACGGGTATATTAAGCACCCCTGGGATTTTATACATGCCAAATTTTATCCAGATACCATCTAAAGGCGGACTGATACTATGCGTCACTTGCACTCTGCCCTTTACTCTCATTTATTTCCATGTGACTATTGGGTAACTAGGCAACCATTCTACCACCTTGTCAGACACAGGAGTTGTCTAAATGTAACAATATTTGACAAAGATATGCACCTGTTTGTTTCGCGCTCTTCAGAAGATGCGCACAATGTAGCTATACTTGGCGCCAGTTATTTTGTGCTACATTGTCAGGGCTAGCATAGCTTCTGCAGTGCTTGAACGTTTGGCATCTCTTTCTCACAAGAGTGTGCATGAATCTGATGTGAAACGAAGCCACTTGCTTTTCTTAGCAGTGTGGAGCAGCGGCACGATAAAAGCTACCCAAGCCTTGACAACGAGCGCAGAATAGTTGGCGCCAAGTAGAGAGCTTGTCGTGTTTCCGCACCATTTCTTTGGTTGCTCGTTCTGCCTACGCCAGAGCGTAATTTAGCAATTCTGCACTGCAGCAGCATGGGCCATATTTTATAACTATATAGTTTGCATCAAGTGCATAGTCTGCTAGGGCCAATCTCATTGCATAAGTAAGAGTTTTTCCTTGGATACTCTTTAGATACATAGTCTGCAGGTTGAACAATTTTCATACAAAGCATAGCTTGACAAAGGCCTGCTTTAACAAACTTGCATCGTCGTTAACACAATCTGTCATTAACATAATCTGTTGCATCACGTCATAATGACAGATCTAGAAAAAACAAATCCTAGTACTAGTCGGCACCCGTAGATATCCTGCACCGGTTAAAGTTTCAACTTTTAGATGTGTCGTGCTCGGGTCAAAGTCCTGGAAGTTACGGTGTCTCGCTAAGTCGTTCGAAGAGTGTATTCTTCTGAGGTTTCCGCTCGCTGCAGAAGCTGACGGTGTGTGTTTTGTCGCTCGCAGCGGTCTGCGAGCGTTGCGGGACTGTCGGAGTCAAGCATGCCTTCTACTCGAAGACCAAGCGGTACTGCAGCGTCGTCTGCTCTCGGGGCCTGGTGCGGGGAGCAGGCGGTGGAAAAGTGAGTAGAGCGACACTCTCGGACGTCTATAATCTTTCGAGCATGTGCCGTGTTCTCAGATTCGTCGAGTTTTGTTTGTTGTTACGATAATAACAGTGAATTCATTTATTTGGATGAGGCTGGCTCCTTGACTTTGTTAGAGATGGGACGTGGGTAACGATGGCACAGCAATCCGTTGATCTGGTGCCGACGAGGACAACCGAGGTTGCCTGTCAACGCGAGCCCGACGGCACGAGCAAATATACGGAACATTTTCACCCAAGCTTGGAGCCGGTTGCACCATCTCTCCCGTCCAAAACCACGAACGCGCTGCAGATGGAAGCGCTGCAAAGGCAAGCGTTTTCCCTGCCGAACCATAAAGACGAAAAAAAAAACTTTAACAAAAGGCACGTGCCTTCACCATGCGAGATGGCGTCATAACGTGCCCTTTGTGAATGAACCATTGAATATTTGTGTCGTATATCGAAGCGAAAAGCAAGGACAAACAGCTGCGTCAGCAGCTGGAGTGAGTGTAGGACTCTTACAGCAGACAACTCAAATGCACAAAAAAGAAAGAAAAAAAATAGCACCACAACAATGAAAATTAGTTGCAGATCGCTCCAAATGGATAACAATGAATATGGTCTTGTACAGAACAGAAATCTGTGTTAAGCAATAGAGGTGTTGTAAAGACGGGCATTTTCTCACACGACCGTAAAGAGCAAAATATTGCGATCCTACGGATGAAGTCTGTTTCCACGGCGTTTTTCGGGGCTTGCGGTGGACATCGCAGTTGTCGTTTCTTACGTGATGGTGGGCACGTCTTGGATTTCTTGTTTCTTTTCATAAACTGTCAAAACGCGAATGTTGGCGTTTGTACGGTCAGTAGATCCCACTGTGGCAGAGACAAAGCCAGCGAGTTTTGCGTCTGCCCACTGGCTAGCGCTGCGGTAGAATGCCGAGCTTACAATCGTGGGGTCGTAGGTTCGATTCCCGTTGAGGCGCATTTAGAATTTCGTTCTTCCTTCTCTGCTTTCTATCCTTTTTACGCATTCTCCCTTGAAGTATTTGTTGCACATCTCATGATGGTTTCTGCGGCGCTTTGCCGCACTTTTTTTAGGGATCCCAGCCCTCGAAGCACATTCCGTGTTAAAAAATATCCTTCAAAAATGCATGTGCCTGCACTTTCATCGCAGCATCAATGCCAAAGCCCTTTGCGAATATTCCATTTAATATAGCAGTTCATTAATGGTTTAATGTGGCTAAAATACAGTAGGTGTCTGTGGTGTTGAAACAAACTTTCCTTTACTATGGAGTTGGTGCGAGCCGATGAAAGGGATAAGGTTACTTACATGTGTGTAAAAGCAATTGGTTACGATCGTTGCCAGTCAGAAAGCGTTGCATAGATTTCTCCATTACGAGATGCAAGCAGCAACAATTGAATTGGGTCAAGTACCATTTCGTTCCCAGAGGTGAAGGTACATTCCGAAAAGTGGCAAGCTGTATTTGACCCTAGTAGTGCTGATGGAGCAATTAAGGCAGCCTCGTGACTAATGGTCACTAAAGTAGGTGACAGGCCAAGAACGAAGTGGAAGCTCCTCCCACCTGTTTCTACTTTAGCAGAGCAAATGCTAAAGAGGAGGTGACCTCCTCTTTAGCTAAAGAGAGAAAGAGGTGGGAGGGGCTTCCCATGAACTCTTGACCTGTCACCAACTATATTGCTTTTAATATGCTAAGTAGGTTAACAGTTAGAAGATTACCAATGAAAGTCATCACATAGCACCCTGATTATTCACAATAGAGCATATTGAAGGAACGTTTCGGATGTGGAAAGCGACGGGCTTTTTCCAAACGCTCGCGGGTTCTCTCTCTTTAGAGCTGTTTTCTCTATTAATTTCTTTCAGACCTCGTCGACGCAGAAGTTGACAAAACGACCTGTGGCGCACGGGCAACACTCTACGTCCCTTTCCCATAAGCCCAAATACGGTAAGGACCAGCGCTGTTTTACGCACCGAAACGTTTGCCATCTTGTGTCTCCGTTTAGAGAAAGTGAATCTTCTTTTACTGAGTGTGTGGACGTGCATCTTTTTCAGCAGCTCTGCAGTGGTATCGTGTTAGAATATTGATGGTTAAGTGCGAGCTAATATTTCCTCCGTTGTCCCTTTTATGGACATTACTGGACAGGAGGGGGTGTAACTTGCTGCATTTTCTTGTTCTTTTTTTTTGCAGAGCTTGTAACTTCTTTCAACTGGAAGCCTTACCTAGCTAGGAGCGAGTTTGTGGCAGCTCCTGTTTCCTGCTTCAAACATGTAAGTTGCATGGCCTCCTCACTTTGTACGGCGAATATATAAGTTGCATTTCATAAAGTCCCTCATTTGAAACTTCCGGTTAGCATGTGTTATTCTCTATGCACATGATTTCATGAGTATACAGCGTTTTCTAGTCGCAGCTAAAGTTCGCACTCGCTGTTGATGCAGGAAACTTTGCTCATATACTCAATTTATTGCTTGACTGGGATCCTTCCGCTAGAAATGCAGATGCGAATTCGGTTTCACTTGGGGTGTCAGCTTGTTTGAAGCTTTTATTGGGGTAATGTTCATGTTAAAGATCTGTTGCTATACTGTACATATAAAGTTCAGGAGAGCTGGAGAGAAACATGTCACTGAAGCGTGTTCTTTCGGCAACTCCCTTCACTTCCTAAACTAATCGTTGTCAACGGCACTGTTTTCGTTCTTGTAAAAAAAATTGGCAAAGCGTTTGCTGGTGGCAGCTGCTTATTCCTCATTTCAATTGTCACAAAAGTAAAAAGAAAAACATTAAAAATTGCATCTAAAAAGTTTTCACAGAGGCTAAGAATACCACTAGTCACATCTACGTCTTGTCCACAATTACTATACGACGCGACATCAGCTGCTTTCAGTCACATCACTCCTGTGCGCACTTTCCCTTCCTCTGCCGTGGATGTGCTGCGACCACAAAAGTCTCGACTTCGAGGCGCAATTAGTTTCTTTTCAGTGTAACGGGACCGTATTTCGCAAATGGCCACGGCGTGTCACCCACTCCGTACAATTCCTAGTTTCTCGAGATGGACTGGATCGTCTCGCCGAGGACGCCGCTCTCCGACCGTGCAGGTTGCCTTTGCCGACTGTTGGGACAACGTGACGGTGGGCATGAAGGTTGAAGTGGAGAACAGGGATTGCGAGAAGTTCAAGCACATCTTTGCCAGCTTCTACTGGATCGCAACCGTGGTCAAGATTGCGGGTGAGCTCTTCTGTTCTCCGCCATCTGGATTGAAGGGGGGGGTGGGCATTTTTGAAAACCGTTCGGAGTGGTGCAGAGTGCAAAATCCGCCTCTGAAACTCTCGCAGGCTACATGGCCAAGCTGCGCTACGAGGGCTTCGGCATGGACGACTGCAAAGACTTCTGGGTCAACCTCTGCGTGGACCAGGTCTACCCCGTCGGCTGGTGTGCCTCCCAGCAGAAGCCGCTCATTCCGCCCAAAAGTGAGTACGGTATGCGTCGTCTGTGGGCAAGGCGCATGTGATGGCCTTTTACGCGCCGTGCAGATGAGCGTTTTTTTTTTTTTTACCTCGAACAATGATATATCTTGAAATGCCGAGAAACTGCGACTAGAAGCCTCTCGTCTTCAAGAGTGACCTCACTCCATCGAGGTCTAACTGCAGGTACCAAAACGGGACGACGAGCTGCAACGATCTCGAGGTGCAGCTAAGTAATTGTACGTAGCCTCGCACTAATTGTTCAGACGGGAATGACTGCAGCCTTCTACTACACAGTGGTAGTTACAAAATTGTGGTGCAATAGAACCACTTTATAATAAAAACTAATTTAAAGAAAATATGAATGTGGTGAAGTAAAGTTGAAAAGGGGCTTTTAACATTGGTACCAGCCTTCGGTACCGCCGTATTAAAGACGCTGACATAGCGGTGATTTCTCTTGAAAGATGCTGGTGTTACTGCAGAGAGGTTCGATGTGTTTCTCATGCCTCTCCGTATTGTCCTATCTTGACATGCCCCCTCTTCTCTGCTTCAGCTATAGAGCACAAGCACGGGGACTGGAAGCAGTTCTTGGTGAAGAGACTCACCGGAGCACGTACCCTGCCCACAAACTTTCACGCAAAGGTGACTCCAACTTTGTAGGGGTTGAGACACATCTTACATTTTGTGGGCATCCTATTCAGGACGTGCAAACTTTGGGTTGGGAGCGATGTCGAAGCCACACCCTGCGACAACTTTTGGAGGCCGTATATCAATGCTACAGGCGTTCATGCACCTTGAGTGCTGATCAAAGCAATGCGTGTCTACTCTTAACTTTTTTTTTTTTTAAATAGCACAGAAAGTTGTTTCTGAGCATAATAACTAAGTCTTTA
Organism: Ixodes ricinus; assembly: GCA_037355805.1. NCBI lineage: Eukaryota > Metazoa > Arthropoda > Arachnida > Ixodida > Ixodidae > Ixodes > Ixodes ricinus. The sequence continues at coordinate 130,399 of JAZHYW010023707.1, forward strand.
AAACATCCAAACTGCAGATATTCTGAGAGAAATGCCAGCATACTAGAGTAGGAGTACATATTAGTACAAGTTATTTTGTATAATGATCAATCAAGCTAAGAAATGATGAGTATTTTCATGCAATTTTGACACTGATGTGTGGTGCGGGTGCGTCTTTATGAAGTTGCTTTGCGAAACCAGTTGGCTAATGTTTGTTTCAATGGCTAAAATTTTGCTTCTGACAGCGTAAGCTTCTTTTGGTATTCCCACTGATGCAGGCCAAATTTTGCCTTCCGAGCTGTCTGAAACATTGAAAATATGCATGGAACCTGGGATCTATAGGTTAAAGACTTAATGAGAGCACTACATACTCAAAATGGATGATAAAATTTTTGTACAAGCCCATGCTCAAAAATGCTAATAAACCATTCTGGCACAACGAAACTGGTTGGCCAACATCGGCATCTGATGGCCAATATCTACATCTGATGGCCAATGTCTGCACCTGATTGGCCGTTTACAAACTGATAGCCCAATCTCGGCATCCGACGGCCTTTCTCGGCACCTGATTGGTCAATCTCTACACCTGAATGACTGATCTTGGCATCTGATTAGTTAGTTCCGGCATCTGATTGGTCCATCTCAACATCATATTGGCCTATGTCGACACAGTGAGTAAATAACGGCATCTGATCTGCCAACATTGGCAGTCGACACCTGATCGGTTAATGTCTGCCTCTGATCATCCAATCTCGGGACTTGATTGGTCAGTTAGCGTCAAATCGGACGACATTGGAGTCTGAACGACCGACATCTGTATTCGACAGCGATTTTCGTCACCTGGTCGCAACCAATATTGGCGTCTCATCGGCCAGTCTCGGCACCTGATCGACATTGTATCGACTGCAGGTCCGTGAGAGTATCCGCGGCCAGTTTCCCGTGGGCCTGAAGCTGGAGGTGGTGGACAAGAAGCGCATCTCGTCGGTGCGGGTGGCCAAGGTGACGCAGGGTGTCGGGGGCCGCATCCACATCGTCTACGAGAGCCTGGAGGACGACGGCTTCTGGTGCCACGAGCGGTCGCCCCTCATTCACCCCATCGGGTGGGCTCAGGTCATCGGGCACGACCTCAGGGCCTCGCCAGGTGGGTCACCGGGGTCACTGCATCCTATACCACGGGTCCCAAGGTGGTCCCAAGGTTGCCACTTTGGGACCATTTTAGACGCACTGGCGGTGTAGGACACCAAACACGCCGGTCTAGACGAGTCCCAGGCACCATGTTTAGGTGCCAACTATTTCGCGCTACATTGCCAAGGTTAGCTTAGCTTCCGCAGCGCTCCAACTCTGTCGAAGCTAGTTGCACGAGCGCGTGCGAATGAGATGTGAGACAAAGTCACGTGCCAAGAATCTCACTTTTGCTGCCCCGAGGGTGTCGAGCAATTCCGGTTCGGTCCCCTTCTGCAATCTGCGTTGGTGTCGGAGTGGTGCTGAGCAGCGGTGCATTTCCTCTTGCAGAGTATGCCAAGATGTCCCTGGAGAAGGCATTGCTGAGGAAGTGCAGTCCTGACGAGGCGTCCTGGGACATGTTTCCCCCCGTGAGCCTTTTTCTTTTTCTTTCTCTTTGCTTTGTTTCGAATTGTTGTCAGTGTACTGGGTTTAGATGCACGGTGAAGATGATTACATCACGTTCGCAGATCTGTGGCCTAGTGCGTTGCAACCGTTCGTCGACCTCGACAAAATTCACATTTGGCGTCTCTTCAACCGTCGTTGCACAGATGCACGAGACACATGCCGAGAGTGAGCGCTTCGTCGCACATTTGATGCTACTTGAGAGACAAACGCATCGAGGAGCTTTACACAGTCTAGGAAAAGTAACACGTCGAGAAGAAGTTGTTTTTGAAAACTTTTATTGGCAGTGACTTCGACATTTTGTTTCTGATTATCAGCGAAAGAATCGCGACATGGGATGAAATTCTTTTTGGGGGGCGACGCTAGAACGACGAGGATACGGTTTCGTTGCATTCTCCATCGCTCGTGGAACACGTGGTCGTGCTCTCTTCCGGGCAGGTGCACACGCCGTCGTGCGAGCTCAAGTTCCGGGAGGGCATGAAGCTGGAGGCGATTGACCCGCTGAACCTGTCGACCATCTGTGTGGCCACGGTGACCAAGGTGCTGCGCAACAACTACCTCATGATCGGCATTGATGGCATGATGGCTGCCAACGGGTCTGACTGGTTCTGCTACCACGCCTCCTCGCCCTGCATCTTCCCCGTCGGCTTCTGCGAGCTCAACGGCATCGACCTCACTCCCCCAAGAGGTGGGCTTGTCGATTTACAAGGTGTATACTGTCTATTTTTTTTGCGCATAATTCTTTCTTTTTTTGTGCAAAAATCTTTCGACAATGTGGTCAGCGACTGTTTCTCGTGGATGGCGCATAGTACTTTTGATTTCACAAATGCCGCAAAACTCTCTCTCCGGTGAGATGCAGTTTCAGGGTTGCCTCATAGATGGTGCCGGCGTCTTCTCTCGTCGTAAGAGATCGCAAGAACTCGATCGTGAGCAAACGGAAGTGTGCGGACGGGTCTTGAGCGCGACCGACCGAGGTTTTGGTCGCACGTCGAGAGGACCCTGGGCGGATGAATTCGATCTTGGTTCGTCGCGTTCGAATTCGACTCGAACTTTCCGACGAAGCTCGAAGCCGTACCTAGCTTTCCATCGCCACGACTTGACTGTGCAAGCTCGACTGCGCACACCTCTTTGTGCGGGATTGGCGTTAAAGTAACGTCTGTGCCGATTCTAGATCTACCGTAAAATGCAGTGGGGGCAGTTTTGCAGTTTTTTGGGGGGGGGGGGGGGGGCAAGGTGGCGCGTTTTTTGTCACTTGTGCTTGGCTAAACAGTTTTAAATACCGAAGAAATGTGGGTTTGAATCCGGCCTAAAATTCTTCAAATTTTTCTTTAGTTTATAAAGTGAAATTATTTGAGAAATGCAGCGACCTTTAATTCACATTGCATGTCAAGTTTTTTAATCACTTTCATTCTACGCGTAACTTCGTGACCGTTGTGGGTTGTTTGAAATTCCTACACGAGGTCGTGTGACCGACGTCATGACCCTTTCGACTGATCAGGATTTTCCCGTCGCGCCACTGGCGCCGGCTTTTCTGCGACACAAGCTCCTTAACGCTGCACATTAAAATACAAACTGTAAATTATATCTGCATTAAAATCGTTGCACTACCCGTTTAAGCGCCCGATTTGACCTGACAAGCGCCCATGTCTGGATTAACCAAATTTTCAGCAAAAGTGGGGTAGGCACTCCACCGTTATTTTACGGTAGATTCGTCTACCGGGTGTTTTGGCAAGGACTTTAAGAATTCCTACCAACTGGGTGACTGGAAAAAAAAAATCTTTTCGGGAACAAACGGCCAGCTGGGGCGGACGTCGGGGATTGCGGAAATACACACTAATTGGCTAACAAACATTTACTAATTCACTTTTGAATGAGCGAAAATAAACACACGGTTCCAATTAGAAATTTGCTGAGCATCGTTAAAACTCCCTAAATCAGTGAATTTTAGGAAGACTTAATGCACGTGCAACAGGTACAAAGCTGGCGACGCGAAATCTCGGATGATTCACGTTTTACATCCCCAGCCTGGTGCCTGTTGCATCAGTGGCAACTTCAGCGCACTCCTGCGTTTCACGCGGTCTTCAAATCCTCCTTAAAATGATTGATGTAGGGGTTTTTGATGATGCTCGGCAAGTTCCTAACTGGAATCGCACTCCTATTTAGCTAATTAGCACGCCTTTAGTAATTCCTGTCGTGCGCCGTGGCTGGCAGTCTGTTCCCAAAAAGTGTTTCCTTTTTCTTAGCCACCCCATCGGTGGGAATTTCCTGAAGTCTTCGCCGAAACACCCGGTACGTTCCGGAAGTGGGGAGCATTTTAGGCGGAACTGTACAAGCGGCGGTCACCATTTTACCGAGTGCAATTGTCCGTTGCCCTTGCTGATCGCTTTCCCCGTCGTGCACTGTGGCCCAGGTCACAAGGAGAGTTTCGATGGTTCGACTACCTCCGACTGACGAAGTCCCAGGCAGCTCCCGTCTCCTTTTCAAGAAGGTGGGTCTTCGTCCATTTGAGTCGCGGTTCGGTGATTCGAGACTCGAAGAACCCGCTCTCCTTCCCAAACCGAACGGTTTGTGTGCCAGGAATGCATTGGGCTCGGGGCCTTTTGGTCGGTTCCGTATTAATTAATTTCTCGCACTACGGACGGGACGAGAGAGGCAGGGCGTCTCTTTCGGATGTCCGACCTTTGGCGCGAGACACACTTTGTTTCGCCGTAACTCGGCAAAGACCGAAGGCTATGGTCCCCAGTGAGCCAATCGGCACGTCGGCGCAAGACACGCAATTTTAGTAACGCTTCCGTCTCGCAAGTTTGGGTGGTGCGGTCGAAGCCACGGGCGGGAGAGAGGTCAGCCACTTTTGTACGAATTTTGAGCAGCAGGCTAAGCTTATAGGGGAGCACTCTCACCCCTGTGCCTGGGCAGTCACGTGCATTGCTATTGCTGCTCCGATTGGCTCGAGGGTGCCATTCCGTTTGCTCTTTGTTATCGAAGGGGAAGCTTTCACTGGAGGCGGGACACTTGAAAGAACCCCCTGCCATTGTCGTCCCGTTGGGGATTATAGTGTTCATATGAGCAGGAATGGAAATTTTCTAATGATCAACAGTGTGTAGCACGAGATTACATTTGGGGGGGGGGAGGGCTACAGGCTGCGCTAACTAAATAGAGCAGCATGAAATGGCATTTGCTATGCATTTGGTAGATGCGATGCGGGCCGGTGCTATGTATGCGATACTGTTGAAATTCGGGCTTGTTGATTATGCATTGAGTAACCGAAAACAATGCAAAGACTTTAATAAAAAACAAGAAGTACACAAACAGTTTTTGCACTTCTTGTGCGGTCTGTGTACTTCTTCTCTTTCTTTGTCTGTTTCCGCACTGTTTTTAGCAACATTCTTGAATGTATAGGGTGATAAACTTCCAGGAAGAGCAGCATTCAAAACCTGTTGTTCTCCGTTGCCAGCACGCTGAGCAGGTACGGGCGGAGGGCATTCCTAGTACCAACAGCGGCGACTACCTGTACGGGCAACAGAGAAGGACGTTTTTGAGAGACGCTCTTTTCGCGCAAACTTTGTGTTTACCACAGAAAAGATTAGCAGTTCCGCATTAACCCACAGATGACAATCACAGCAATAGCGACGACACGTCACGTCACGGCGAAATTGTTGGGTTTGGGCATCGCGTTCACGCACCGTAGGGTGCGTCAACGAAAGTGTTCGGAACAAAATGGATATTTAACCATTTTGTTCCAAACGCTTTTGTTTCTCCTTTGTTCCGGAGTGCGTGAAAGCGCGTGTCCCGGCACAAGCTCTTGGCATTGCAGAGCTGCAGCAGCATTTTGTTATCTGCTATTTATTTATTTTATTTTATTTTATTTTTTTCAGAGCGCATGCAGTAGGCATTGCATACTACAAAACTTTTATATGTAAGACGTATGTTAACACCGCAGTGTAGCTCAGTGGCTACGCCCCCACTTTGCATGCAGTGGACCTAGGTTTGATTCCTGTGGGCGGCGGGCAATTGTTTTCTCGGATTTGGGGAAATCTATGACGGACACCCCACGCCTTACGGCATCGCCGACGACAACATAAACAATGGACAACATTTCCAGTTGGGGGAAGAGCCCGTGCTGGCTGTCGCCGTGAAACAACAATAGAATCGCTTTCTGCAGCAGGCAACGCGTGCCCGACGTTCCGCTGGTCTGCTGCTTCCGTCCGTAGGGGCGGGCTGACGGTGTAGCGAGCGCCACCGGGCGAACGCGCCGCCAAAAGGCGCCGGGCATTTTAGGAAGCCCATCAAAGCCAACTTGGATCTAGTAACGTCGGTTTTCGGTGCCCTCCAAAGGCCGTGCATCTGAAAAGCCGCATCGTTCCAGGACATCCCGAAGCACGGCTTCCAGGAGGGCATGCACGCGGAGGCGGTGGACCTGATGGAGCCCCGGCTGATCTGCGTGGGGCGCATCACTCGTGGTGGTGGGGCGCCTGCTGCGGGTGCACTTCGACGGCTGGGAGGACAGCTACGACCAGTGGTGCGACTGCGAGAGCCCGGACCTCTTCCCGTGGGCTGGTGCCAGCTGGTCGACTACCCCTCGAGCCACCCAGGCAGCCCGGTGAGGAATTGGGAGGCACTTTGCACCCTCTGTTGGGGAGGAGGTCTGGCCGTTGCACCTGTAGTGGCTATGTCGAGCTACAAGTTCACGGGGACAACAACAACATCATCCAGAAGATACCGTACTTACTCGCATAATGAACACGCTTCTTTTCCCCAGAAATTCACACTTAGTATTTCCGAGGGGGCTGTTCGTTGCACGGGGTGAAACGTTTGTATTTACACATTTTGCACAAATGTCATTTTAGCTGCCCGCAAGACAAGGCAGGGTACTGTGGCACGTCTCTGTCGACGGAGGTGCACCCATAAGTCGGTCGCGGGCGCATTACAATAACCGTGCTCTACAAATTGCAATCCTTTTTTGGGGCGCTTTCGGCGTTCCTTTTGCCGAAGGAAAAGCTCCCTACAAAGCTCACTGAGCACAGGGAGCGACGCGACCATTCTTAGGCCAAACCATTTTCACGATTTCACTGTCCAAAAGCGGATGACAGCGTGTTTGTCAACATTGGTGCATCCAATGGACGACACATGTCCAAGGCCGGCAATTCCTCCTCGACCCCAGCCATGTTATCGTAGAATACCGCGCATCTGCCCATTCCAGATTAAGTGCCCATTACCAAATTTGTAAGATCTGAGAAAATATGCACAGTACATTTATATGTAAAATTGATGACTGGACAAGTGCCCATCCCCCGTTTTTTTGCGATTATCTCCAAAGTTTGAGTGGGTGCTTGCCAGGTATTTTACGGTAGGCATGCGCGCGCTGCTCGACTGCACTGTTGATCACTTCCGCAACTACGCACTTGCAGTTACTACGCACACATGTATTGCTATGCTTGGCTTGGTTCGGCCTGGCCGCTTGGCAGCAAAAGGAAATTGGCTCGGTGGGCTTGGTGGCTGGCTGAGTTGGACGCAGTTTGAGAACCGCAGAGCCAGAAATTGGAGATGCGTTCATTACGCGAGGGGGAAAAGCCAAAATATCGATGCCCGTTGCGGGGGGCGTATTCATTATGCGAGTGCATTCATTATACGAGTAAGTACGGCATATGGAGACCCACATATCTCCTAGCTTCCCCCTTTTCCCTTCACCGCAAAATAAACAACCAAGTCGGCCGCAAAGTGTACGGGCGCACGTGGCTGAACCCTCCTTGCAAACGGGAGGTACCTTGCACCTCCTATAGTTGCCGATAGAGCGAGAAGCACGAGGCGTCTTTTTAAAATGCTTAACCTCTGTCACTTTCAAGTAGATGTGTGCCAGTGTTCTTCGATGCTAAATGCATTACAGCAACTGCAGTGGACCAGAAAAGATTGCGCAGTTGAGACAAAGGCTTCTGACTTCTAACGTCTCGTTTCCTCCGTCTACTCGCTGCATCCGGCAGACACTGGCTTCCTGAAGAAGAAGAGGAAAGTGCAGACCTACAAGGGACATCGTAGAAGTGAGTTTCAAACTCCGGAAGCCCCCCACAAAGTTAGTCCAAACGTGTATTTCCTAGTCGGCTCAGAGGCCCCCGTCCCGCGGCACTTGCCGCGCGACCTCCGCGCGTCTCCTTTGTGGTACCCGGCACCAAACTTCCTGCCCTTTGCTTCTCAGAAAAGAAGACTCGCTTCGTGCACGGAGGCCGCAAAAACAGCGGGGCAGCCAAGGGCGGATCGCCGCTGGGCGATCTCTACGGCGACGACGTCGACATGAAGAACGAGGAGGACGATGTTGGTAAGACGTGGGCAGGGGTGTAGGATATGCAGCGGATATAAACGTGTACCAATTAGAAACTCGAAGAAATCGGTGATTATTTTAGAACAGCTTGAAGCTGTGGGAAGCATGGCAAGTGCGCTAAAGTTTCCACTGCTCCTGCAGGTGGAAGGCTGGCGACGTGAAAACGTGGACGATGATCTTGTCCTTAAACATCAGGAGATACACAAAAAGGGGGACGGACAACGGTCTGTCCCCCCTTTTTGTGTATCTTCCTGATGTTTATGTACCGTTACCAACACGCTCATTTTGTACTTAATGATCTTGTCCTCTGCGTCTTTTGGCCCGCCAGCCTCGCGCCCATTGCACGGGCGTTAATTTTAGTGCATCGCCTTGCTTTCCACATGCTTCGGGTCATTCCAAAAGACTGATGTAGTGTTTTTCAATGATGCTTATCAAGTCTCTAACTGGAACAATGCGTTTTTATCTTCACTAATTCAAAAGTTAATTAGTAAGTTTTAGGTAATACAGTCGAACCCGGATATATTGAATTCAAGGGGAATCGTAAAATAATTCAATATATCGATAATTTGATATACAAGAATATGTCAACTTAAGCTCCAGTTGAAATTTCCGGGCGTCTCTGCATAATACCGAAGGCCGCGACAAACCGGACCTTACCAAATAGAGCCTCTAAGAGCCGCTAAATACAGTAGAACTTAGTTGGTTAAGATCACAAACGCCGCGGCGTTTACGCAACAGTGTTTGCGATCCAGCGCAAGCAACAAAACACAAAAATAATTTAAAAAAAAACTTGAAAGAACGGAAAAAGCGAGCCGCATAAGAAAGAACTCTCGATCCATAGAGTAAAGTTAAAGTTAAGCAAGCAAGAAAAAAGAAACCTCACTAAATTCAGGCAGCAAAAAAAAAAAAAAACGAAGAAAAAAAACGGGTAAAGCAGAAACGGCAAAGAAAAAGGTAAATAAAGATCAGGCGTTCAAAGTGCGATTGCTCAACGGTTGTCGACACGCTCGACTTTTTGCTTATTTTATTTTGGGGCGAAGGAGTCGCGCAGCGACAGCGGTGTTCGGGAAAGAGCGCACGCTACCGTTCGGATACTCCCTGCCCTCCCTAGCGCTGCGCGTGCCCTTCCCCTTGCTTTTGCCATCCTCCCCTTTTCCTTTTATTTTACGGTTGCTTTTTTTTTCTTCTTACAACTGCTCTTTCGCTGCGTATCCCCGTGTGCTGGCTTGGCGGTCTGCCAGTACGCGCAACGCAAGCTGCAGCCCGCGCAATCGGTCCGGACAACGGGAGAAGCGATCGGCGGCTGTGCTTCTTTCGCTATATCGAATGACCCCGCCATGGGAGTTCGATACAGAAAAATAACGCTCCTATCCTTCTACATGTGATTTTCAAGGGGATGTTTGGACTTATATCGAATGACCCCGCCATGGGAGTTCGATACAGAAAAACAACGCTTTTATACTTTTACATGCGATTTTCAAGGGGATGTTTGGACTGTTCGATATAAACAATAATTTGAAATACCCGGGTGTGATATAACCGGGCTCGACTGTATATGTTCTTGTGATCCCCAACATCGTCCACGGTTGGCGGTAGAGAGGTGCAGGCGCCCACGCATTGCAGCTGCCAGATAAAATCCTCGTTGCCTTGGCTGCAAGCGGCGCCACCAGATGACTCTTCGACAAGTGGCTAGTGGTAGCCTGTTTCGGGCACAGTTTCTCATGATTGCCTATAGGAGGCATGCTTGCTTTTAAAGTCGTTTTCTGGGTGTGCTGCGTCATGTGGAACTTGACAATTCCATTAGCCGTGTTGCTTAGACACTGCTTTGTCGTTGACCCCAGTTCTGTTCCTCGACGACGGCAAGAACACTTTTATGAACGCATTGAAGCGGAGAGATCCCTGGCACGGTGTTCGAGCCAGCATCCGTCAAGATCAGAGCAGTGCACTTCATGAAAAATTAGTGTCACTTGGAAATAATGACAGTGATGGGTAACGCACTATTAGACACCTAAAATGTCAAAGTAAAGGCATAAATATCTTAGCAATGTTTAATATTTTTAATAAAGACATTTTACATGACAATATTACACTAATTGACAATATTTTTGCCAATCGGATGATTGTTATCGATCTTCACAAGCCAAGATAAAGAAGCAGCAAACTCGCTTGAAGCCTAGTGTGTTCTTCAGGAAGAAGCTGTGTGGCACACTACACTAGCAGGCAAAAATGCACTTCGTTGCCACTAAATTAGCCCACGTGTAAGTGTTATTGCAACGGAACACTTTTTTTTTCCTTAATTGCATTTGCTTGGTGGAGACACTGTTGGTATAGGCGTTTGGTTGGTGGAGACACTGTTGGTATAGGGCCGAAAGAGACACTCCGGTCCGAAAGACTGGGTGTCTCTTTCGACACCCGGTCTTTCGGACCGGGTGTCCGAAAGAGAGGCACTGCTGTTCTCACTGACTAGAGTAGGTGGAATTCCATATTTTCGGGGTTTATTTTAGGGGCGAAGCTCCTTAAGGCGTGGGTCTGTCCCTCCTAGTTGTGGGTATGTAGCCACTTCGAGGTTTAGTTTATGAATGGCTCAAGAGATGGCGTGGAAAGCGCGCGTATCGGCAGGCAGACCCCGATGCAGCGAGAGCTCGTGAGGCGTCTGCAAAACGCATCAGGCGAGCTCAGCCCGAAGGTGCCGACGCGCGGTTTAAGCGAGACTTTCTAGACGTTTCGTTCGGCCATAGCTGTGGTGTGTGTGATAGATTGTGGTTCTCAAACAGTCTAGTCACAATATCTTCCATAAAGAACGACCAGGCTCGCGCCAATGCCATCGCCGTGCTGCAGCGCGAGTTCCCTGCCAGCAGCGGTGAGTACAAGATTTGCTATAGCTGCAAGGATTCGCTAGTGGCGGGAAAGGTGCCTCCAATGAGCGTATCTTACGGCTACACGTACCCACCCAAACCGGATCACTTACCTCCTCTGAACCTTGTGGAAGAACGACTGATCGCTCCTCGTTTGCCGTTCATGAGCATAAGGCGGTTGACGCACGGTAATGGACAGTATGGCATCAAGGGGCAAGTGGTTAACGTTCCGATAAACGTCCCCACCACGGTGCAACGGAAGAATCGCTGGTTTACCGACGATTCACTCCGGAGCTTCGCCCACTCATCATCATTCACCACGTGGATATGCTGTGACTTTTTCATATTTGGGAATGTTTTTGGACATCGTTATCTCTGCATATTTGGTGTTTTCCTCTGCAAGCTTTTCACGTTTGACCGAATAGATTGTGTTTATCGAGGCTCACGTTGACGAAAAAAGGGCACGGACTTCCCCAACCTCTAGTGATCGTGTGTGTGGCCCTAGTGCTTGGAAAACGCTCCGGCACCAATAAGAGAAGGAAATGAGAGAATGGATGTGGTTACCGAAGGAAGCAGCAGCCTTTGTGGTCTGTTTAGTGGTGAATGTACTCCGGGTCGGCACAAAATAGAGCTTTAAATACCTAAATAATACTGCAGCACGCGTGGCAGAGTTGGCAACGCACGTGGCTGTCGCACGGGTGAACGGGGTTTCGAACCCCGCCTGGGCCGGCCATGCTAGGCTGTTGGAGTGTTTTCTGGTCCAGGATGTTCGAGAACGTACCGCGTGCATAAAAGCGGCGGTAAGACGCCGGTTCGGGTTCGTGGCCCTTCCGTCTGCGACGCAAGATGCTGGTATATTTCCACTAAAGTTAGTAGGCACCAGCCCGCCTCATGAAATGTCTATTTTCAGATTTACAATTGTGCCCTATTTTTGTTTTTGCGACAATACAGTAATCTCTTGTTAACTTGAACTCGGCTATCACGAAATATTGGTAAGGTCGAGAGATTTACTTGTCATTAGACAAACTTCCATAGGCACAATGCATTTACTCGTTGCTTATCTCGAAAAGTTTTGATGACCGACCTTGGATATTTTAAATATTGACGAGTATTACCGAGAAGAAAAAAATAAAACAGGCAGGGCACAGTCCACAATGAGCAGGAGGTCTAAGCATTGGTTGACAAAGAAGCGGCAATCCAAAGACAAACACATAAAAAATAGACTCCCGTGTTATGACCGCGGCAACGTGCGGAGCAGCATGCACCTCCTGAGCGTTTATTGTCTTGCTTCTCTCCCTTGCACTTAACGTTAACTCCCACTCTTCGTCTTGTTCTTTCATTTTCTTTTTTTTTTTAGAGAAGAAAAAATTATTTTTTGGTTTTACTTTTTATTTTTGCGATTTTTATTTCCGGTTTTGCTGGCTCATCTTACGACTGTTGCTTGTTAATAATTTTGTTGCGGTCGTTTTGTTCTCCCTGTGGGAGTGTCAAGTCATTTGGTGCGACTGTTGGAAGGGTTCCATTTACACAATGCGCACTCGGTGCAATGAAAATAAGGCACCTCGCTTCTCGAAACTCCACCCATTCAGAATTTTTAGGGGCAAAGCTCCTTAGGGGTTAGCCATGTCGGTATGTAGCTTCGGCCTCCGGTGCCCCTGCTCCTGCTCGTAAACTCACGTGCTCGTGTAGGGAAAAAAAAAAAAATCTGTTTGCGCAGTCGACAGGATTTGGACCTGTGCGGGGAGACCCCAATAAATTTCTAATCCATCGCCTTAACCACTCGGCCACAACATCGGGACGAGTAGGGGGCTCTGAGATGTGGTAGTAACTCAAGAGCTGGGGATGTCATAGATGAAACGTTGCATGTAGCCGCTCAACGTCTATACAGGAGAGGGCGCTGCGGTCAAATGCGTATATAATCGCGTTAAACTTTGCATGCATTGGCTGAACATTTATAGACGAGAGGGTGCTGCAGTCAAATTCTCAAATGTGTATATAACCATGTTCCATACCACACATTCTCTTTCCGACATGGATGAAAACAAACGAAAGGCTCCGCATGCTGCAACTCAGCGTCTACGCAGACAAGCACCACCAGAGCTTTTTCTACTTTTTATGGCTTCGAGTTAATGAGGGTTTACTGTACAAGCAACAGCGCAAAAGAGACAAGGACAAAAATAAACGTTGCACGTAAAGCTTTGTTCTTGCGGCTTGGGTTATCATTTTTGGTTTTCGCCAACATCGATAGATACGGTTCAGAGGCCATTTTTTGGGGTTTATCGGCACACACCGAAAACATGGGAACCCAGCAAGTCGACCCCTCTCTAGCTTCGTTTTCAAAGAGAGCTTCCTCTTGTTTTCACGCAGTTTCGTCCTCGTCTGACGTTCCGGCTCTCGCCCGTTCGGACTCGAAGATGGAGGACAGCAACCAGTCGTTCGGAACTGCAAGGTAAGCGCGAAATCAGTCGTGGGAGGGTCGAGTTGTACGGTGGATTCGCAGTTAAGCTCTTTGTTCTAAGGTGTCTCGAGGAACGCTTGTTTTCTTTCGTCGGTAGTTGAGAAACCTCTCCCTATCTCGGCAATGGCGTGGGAAAGCTTCGCAGAAGCCTCCAGACCTTGTAAGGAGTCGTGCTCATTACTAGGGGGTGTTTGAGACGTAGCTGCGCATCACCAAGTGGTTCGGGTCTGCCAAAAGTGCTTGAACTGGAAGGACGCGTTAGCTTTGTGGGTGGGTACGGTCGAGGCAATTTTGGAGGAACCTCCGAGGGTGCTCTGGGGAACGCCTGTGTTCCTAGGAGTCAAGTTTGAGAACCCTTGTTCTAAAGCATAGGTTTCCAGGGGTTCCCTAGAGAACCCTTGTTCTAGAGCGTGGGGGCTGTCGGGGGTTCCCTAGAAAATTCTCAGGGGCTATCTAGAGAACCCTTGTTCTAAAGCGTAGGTTGTCAGGAGTTTCCTAGAGAACCCTTAGGGGCTCTCTAGAGAACCCTCCCTTGTTCTAAAGCATAGGTTCTTGGGGGTACCCTAGGGAACCCTTAAGGGCTTTCTAGAGAACCCTTGTCCTAAAGCGTAAGCTGTCGCGTCATCAGTTGTCATTCGTGACAATTGATGAGGCGATGCCTGACAAGATGTGCTTTCCACAAAATAGAAAAGTGCGAGTTCCCCCGTTCCAGAGTTGCGCGACGGGAAGCGGGAAAACGCTTTCTTTCTCGTAGTAACTCTTGAGCTGGCTCTCCAACGAAAGACTCATCTGAAGCCTTGGCCAGATTGCTGCTGCATCATACAAAGAACACTTTGTAGACGCTGTTTAAGGCACGTTCCTCCCTTGCGGGAGGATCCTGTCACATTGATCATGCAAAAAATTGTCTGCAGTGCGGAGCTTTCGAACATGCATGTTCGCACGTAATTCTGTCATGCCTGCAGAGAAAGCCATGCCTTTTGTACGAGCAGTCCGACTTAATGACACACTAAAATGGATTTTGAGATAAATCTTTTTATTAGCGTGGAACGTTCTTTGGCTGGTTGCTCGGAACTTTGTGAAGCCATGGCCTGCAACGACCCATCATGTAACGTGCACGGTGTTCCATTGTGGGACTTCGCGGACCTACGCACCAGTTCAGTTTCTGCACCGAATTTGGCGGGGAAGTTGAATTGGTGTGTGGGTCACGTGACATTGGGGCACGCGACGTCAGTTTCTCCAGCTATATTTAGTGGAAAAATTGATTGTCCCGTGGCCTCCACACCCATTCAGTATACCCGACAGGCAGGGAAATCGACGTCATGTGACCCATGTCACGTATGCGACAATTTGCCCAGCAATTTGCCATACAATTTCAATATCTTGTAAAAAGTGGCACATCACGGTGTTTGGATATGTTTTTAAAAGCGAGAGAGGTCGTACACAGTTGCAATTTTCGGTTTTCTATTATACTTGAGGCCGGTAGGTTGAGTTTGCACCATATGAAGTGAACCTTAAAATCCACTTTAGTGCCCCTTTAAGGTTTCCGGGAAAAAGCTGTAGCAGTCGTGAAATCTGTTAGTTACGCAATGTTGCAAAGTGTCGACTCAAAATGCTCAATACACTCTGAAATGCCGCAGGATGGACGAGGACGAGGAAGAAGAGGAGAGGGTAAAGACCCGCAGTGGCCTGGCACTGAGCATGTCACTGGGCGGCTTGCACCCGCAACACTGGAGTGTTGTGGACGTGTCCAACTTCCTACGGATAAACGACTGCGGATCCTACTGCCAGGGGTTCTGCCAGCAGGTAATAGGACATTTCCATCGAATCTGCTATAGAGCTTCGAGCACAAGCTTCAAGCTCTCTCGGTTGTCTGCAACTAACCTTTATTTTGCAAGTTCCCTCGAACATTGAGTGTGTGGAGAGGCCTATTTAACTGTTGGCACCTGTCAAAATGTCCTGCAACATTGATCAGACCTATGAGCATTACGGTGCACTATTTGGTCTTGGATTGTAGCGAGCCATGTAGTCAACTAAAATTATTTTTTGTAGCAGGCATTTTTCCATCTCTTACTACTGTTTCTATGGATCATCTGTCAATTTCCCAAACATCTTACAATTCCAACCAGAAAACTATGTTTAGCCGAACGTATTTGACAGGTTTCTAGAAATACCTACATGGGTAAATGACCTTTTGGTTGTTGGGACAAAGCCGCATGTCCAACACTTGCATGTTTCGTTGCCTTACAACTTTTTGTCGGGGGTTGAACACCACCGCAGAGGGTGGACGGGGCACAGATGCTGGCGTTGACCAAAGAGGCCATCATGACCATGACCGGGATGAAGGTGGGGCCCTCGCTCAAGATCTTCGACCTCATCCAGCAACTCAAGGCGGAGTTCAAGGGAAAGGACTTCCTCAAGTGACGGCCCAGCACTCCGACGAGTTGCCGGCTGCAGGCCGTCGACCGCAAACGGCACCACCATCTCTCCGTCGCCACCCAGCGTTGGAGGCCTTGTGCAACTATGTCTGCTTTGTGAAGAGTATCGTGCGGACATATATTTCGCGCTTTGTGCGGCTTAGAACGTTGCCTTCAATTCGGGGTGGGTCTGGACACTTTAAGGTCGAGTCCGACACCTTGATGCCGGGTTCGGACGCCTTGATGCCGGGTCTGGGCACTTTGGTGTGGGTCCAGATGCCTTGGTGCCATGTCCGACACTCCGGGGCCAGGTGCAGACGCCTGGGTGCCAGGTCCGGATGGGGTCGGGTCAACAGTGGGCAGATGGGCCGACCGCACAGACACTGTGTCATGCAGAAATGCACAAAGCGTATTTGGGAATTCGTGCTTTTGAGGAAGTCATCTCCAATCACCTGTGCAGCTTTGTTCAGATTTTTTTTTTTTTTCAGCAGTTGTGTGCATGCACATGCAATACTTTTGTCTGATTTGAGATGATGCCAAGGAGCATTGCAGGCCTTTCTCGTGACTAATCGGGCATGCTCTCCAATGCTGAAAAGTTGATGCACTTCTTTTTCGTTAGGTTGTACAGAGAAGCTGCTTTTCTTCTTTTTTTTACTTGCTTCAAGGCTCATCTGGTTTCAACGACTCTGGCTGCACCTAGCACACAGAAAGCTGTTGTCAGTTTGTGCGAGTAATCTGAGAGCCCTATTTCCAATAAAGGTGGCCATTTTGAAAGAGCATGTGTCTAGGTTCAGTTATCTTCGGGCGGTGGGTGCTGCACACTTGCATCCAGAACACCGTAGGCTCTTGAACCGAGTTGGCCGTCAAAGATTAGGAAATGACAATCGTTTTAATGGATCAGCAGGACGACAGAAGATCATCCCAGAAGGAACATCCGGGTCTGACGGACACTTTTCCGAGAAAGAGCGAAACAGCAGATTTCACTGCTGCGGTTGGAGCGCTGTTGATTGCCCTCCAGATGTCCACTGCTCGGTCCCAATCCCAGGAATTTTCGCGGCATCTGTAACCGTCGTAAAGATGAATTAAATTAGAGCCACGAGACCACTTTGTAAACGTAAAAACCAAATGGACGTTTTTTTGTTTTTTTTTTTCTTTGGAGGTTTGAATTATTTTTTGTATTTGAGAGTTTCATTCCGAGACTTCGTTGCACAGAGATTCGTGTTTCCATCTTTGCTTGTTTTTGTCTTGAGGACCGTAGTAAACATAAGATTAGCTGCTTATGGAACACTTCTATAATTTGACAGCTTGTGAAGTGTAGGGAGTGGCCTATCATGTTTACACTTGCTTTGCAATTTGTTCTTGTTGGCAAATGCCAGAATCTCATTAGCTGCTGAGTGATAATAAGATGCTCGAGACAATAGTAATCTCCCCTTCCACGTGAATTAAGACACCTGTGTGTGAATTTAACGTTGGTTATTTGCTATTTATCAATACAAACAGGACAAAGCACTTTTATTAGCAATGAAACCTTCCAAGGACTTTACAAAGCCTGTGAGCAAAGTACAAAATTTTTTCTTCTTCTCATTTATGGTAGTTATTTTTAAGAAATACGTACATGAAGAAAAACAATGTCAATGCCTGGATCCTTAGCACATGGCTAGTAGGGATCCCTTTAAAGGATATGCATAAAAATGGAGCTTAATCACGTGTACAAATAACCTATGATCACAAAAAAAATCATCAATCACAAGTAACAAAAGTGACTGATCAATAATATTGTAGTCACTCTAAATTATATAAACTGGCAATTACAATGAACTTCACGTAAGTGTTGGGAAGAAGTATTTCTAAGCTCTCTTCCATTAGCAGATTGCTCGATTGCTTCAGGTAAACTATTCCAGGTTTTGACTCCAAACACATCAATTGGCCGTACAAATTCAAATGGGGTGAAATATTAAAATTAGAATTAAAATCTCATTTAAAATTGCTTAAAGTTGACAACTAATATAGCACAAAAAAGAAATACAGCAGAAACACAAAAAATCTCTGAAAATTTAAAAAAAAAAAGTTTTTTTGAACAGCCTGGTTGGGACACGTGTAAAAAAATCAATTTTAAGCGAAAAGGAATTTTTTAGAGCAATGATGACAGCGCGAGACGTAATTTAGTCGGTAGTCACCTCCTTTCCACTTGTTTTTTCTCTGCATTTCGGGCGCGTGGAGAAGAGGTGGATCCCCTTGGCCATCACATTGATCGAGAGACTGTATGACCATCTCGCTGAGGTGGAAAGAGTGTATGACCATTCCATAATATCATGGAATCTGCGTGCAGAATTTAAAATAAATCTTGCGCCGTCAATATTGCTCTAAAAATTTTTTTTGCCGTATAATTAATATTTTTACAGGCATGTCCCAACCAGACTGTTCAAAAATCTTTTTTTTCTTTTCAGGGGCCCTTTAAAACTGCTTACATGTAGGAATGCAAAAGCATTCCTACAAGAAGCGTGCCACGTCTTCCTATTGCACACGGCACTGCGGCGGCAACATCACGCTCCCCCACTGCGCAGGCACAGCGAACCCTGCCGGCTTCACGACAGCTTCCGTGATGAAGCATTGCGTTGCTGTGCTTTCCTTGTGTTTTATTTCTGAAGTGCGTCCGTTTCGACCTTGAGCACACTTGCCAGCTTCCGTGACTAGGCATCTACGTTGCTGTTCTTTTCTTTGTGTTTTATTGGGAATGGGAATTTAGGTGCCATTTTTCTGCAACAGACGGTTACAGACAATGCTGGCTTTGCTCCGTGAGACAGTTAATGCTTTCACATTAAAAATCTGAAAGCATTAACGACAAGGCGCCACCTGGCAGCTCCTTGTCGTGACGTAGTACCAAATATCACGTGACCGCTTCTGTGCTTCATTGGTAGCATGTACGTTGGGGCGTATCGTTCACAATTCATGTTTGATTCGTTACTTTGATAGAGCTTGGGGTGGCGTGCGACTTAATTCTTTCGTTTTACTTCTCAGCAAAAATAAGCTCGAGTAGCACGACAACAATGGCGTCGTGGCCTATGGAACAGGACCCAGTGACCCAGTTTTGAGTTATCATACAGACCACAACCAAATCGGTCGTCGACGTGGCTATAGAAGTTTGACAAGTGACCAAGCAGGTCTCTTGACTGGGACAACATAAACTACAAAACAAGTTTTTTTTTTTTTTTTTCCAGTTTGTGGTAAAAGAGGCAGGCAGAGAAAATGGAAACCAATCGCGACGATGGCTAAGCAGGCCATCGTCGCGATTATTTTATTTTTCACGGTTTGCGTGGTTTTAGAGACGCACAAAAAAAAAAAACGTAAGCACCACATGATGCGAGAGTAATGCATGGCAGGTTTATTGAGATTTACATAAAGAAAGCAGCAAATAGAATTGACAAGCGTGTCACTGCGACGATAGCATCCGCCACCACCACACAACAATCCGAAAATGACAAGGGGACGACAAAGAGATAAGACTCACTTTCTAACCGGCAGATCTAGGTCAAAGTTCAAACTATTTATACAAAATGAGTCCACTTAAAAATAAGAAAAAAACGGGTCGTGCGAACATGTCCATTTAACGAGGTCACTGGTTGTAGGCAGCGAGCGACGGTCACCTTGCTAGGCCTTCTTACTGACTTGAGCTGCCACTGAAGTCGTTGAGATTGTTGTCGTTGCTTCCGGAACCCGTAAATCGAGCGGCCTTCACCGACAATTGAAGTTTTGAGTATGCATTTCGTTTTGTTTGCTGCTTGAAGTCGGGAAGCGCGCGAAGAGCACGTAGAATTATGCTCGTTGGTCTCCACGGCAAAGTATCCGAGCGGTGTTGGCGGCCATGAAGCTATCATAGCATTCCATCGTAACTTACATGCAACTTTCAATCGTTTCATTTGCCGTATTTGGATTTGTTTTTAGGTTTTGTCCTACGCACGTTTTGCGTGATAGCAAAAACAAAATACACTTAGCGAACAGTTTCTGCTGCTACGTGCTAAAGCACATAAACCGAAGCAGAGTGGGGAGAATACCTTGCCTCGTCACGGGATACTTGTCACTACGTCACTATCGAGCGATTGTTGCGCTCCAATCGGCTCCGCTCGGGGCTAATATGCCATTCCACCGCAGGGCTCCTGGCAGCTGCCATTTTGAATATTGGTGGATTTCTTCCACTGGGTTGTGAATCTTGTAAACAGTGGAATGGTTCATTACCCTTAGAAGAATGGATAGTTGGGCGAGTTGGTGGGAATTCATCTTGGGACACAGCGCGAAAAACAGACGAGGACGAAGAAGAAACACACGGGACGAGCGCTGACTATCAACTGAAATATTTTAATAGGAAAACACATGAAAACGACCATTCATCTTTTGCAGTTCATCCCCCCTGCTTATTACGAGACACTTCATAGCAGCGTAATGGCACGTGTTGCTGTCTTAAATCCAAAAACGCCACCTCACTGTCCAGCAGTGCCAAAGACGGTTGGCTGACACAAGAGGTTCCCGCCTTTTATTTGCTACGCCTCTACTATCTCTCTAGACACTTGGTCCCTGTGCTTGAACATAACTGCAGTGTAAGGGGTGTGCATACTCTCATTTTGCAATGCATTGTCGCAATTGTAGGTGTGAGCCAAGATTGAATGACACTGAAGTTAAGTTCAAGGTACAGGGACCAAGTGTCTAGAGAGATAGTAGAGGCATACCAAATAAAAAGGGCGGGAACCTCTTGTGTCAGCCAACTGTCTTTGGCACTGCTGGACAGTGAGGTGGCGATTTCGGATTTGGGATAGCAACACGTGCCATTACGCTGCTAAGAAGTGTCTCGTAATACGCAGACGGGGGTGAACTGCAAAATATGAATGGTCGTTTTCATGTGTTTTCCTATTAAAATATTTCAGCTGATAGTCAGCACTCGTCCCGTGTGTTTCTTCTTTGTCCTCGTCTGTTTTTCGCGCTGTGTCCCAAGATGGGTTCATTACCCCAAATAAAACCAGCACCGTGCTCGATAAATCCCGGAAACTTGAAGAGTGTCAAAGGCGTGGCGAACAAAATGCGGATCTTGAAAACATTCTGCTTTATGGCCATAACCATTTGACAGTCGCCGCCGTACAGGTACGGCGGTGATTACACGTTTGGAAGTGCCTGCCTAAACGTGAAACTGCGCGCAACGCGGGAGGTGTTGCTATCGGTGTTTGGCTTTGCTGGGCTATTTATAGTTTTTAAATTAGATGCTCTGCACATGTGAGGCTCACTAAGCGTACCGGCCGCTGTGGTGGCAGTGCCAGTGGGAGCTTTGGCTCTTCCAATTCAGACTTCCAACGTTTTTGGAATTAAATTCGAAGGACAAGAGCTCATCACCCAATGGAGAAGCTTTGTAAAGTACCTCCGGTTAGGAATCTGAAGCCATTGGAATGTCGCGGGAGCGCCAAAATTAAATTGAATGGAAAAAAGGTGACAGCTTTTCACCGTCAATATTTTCATTTGATGCTTCTAAACCAAACAGCTTGCAAGTACTGTACGTGCTCCCGTTAGATAAGGCAAAAAAAAAAAAGACCCGTGCATTGACCGTTTCTTCATACCATTCCTTTGGATACAAAACCCAACTAATGGGGAAACATCTTTGGGAAAACAAACTCGACCGTCAAAAGGTTAAAACGGCTCGGTCGACCGCGAACCGTACCAGCGACACATCCGGCGGATCCCCGTAAACCGAACCTACCAACCTTTGCGGAACCCACGATGAACTCTTGTCGTGGCCGAGGTTAGCCTGCATTCCCCGTGACTGTCGTTCCAGCTCCTCCAGCAGAAGCGCGAGGAATGCAGGGTTCTTGCTCGCCAGTTTAGAAAGCAGGCCGCTTTCTTGGCTCCAGACCGCCGAAGCAAGCGTGGCGTCGTACTGCGCCGACGTCTCCGACGCTCGGGCCACGAGCCAGTCGCAGACGGCGTCCGACGTCTTGCGAAACTCTGCTGCGTCACAAGCTGCTGCGCTCAACAAGAGAGCCTGACGTGGTAGAAGAAAACGGAGAGACCTTAATTTTTTCGCAAATGCCGCAAACTGCAGTGGAAACGAGAATTTGCGAGCTGAACTGGCCCGTCGGAGGTTCTGTACTCTCCGTTTGACGTGAAGTCTGTCCGCAGCCGACGCTACGACTCCACGGAGCCGATCAAACAACGCCAAAAGGGTATAGCCATGATGCTCACCATCTTTGTCCGTCTGCTACGCACAAAAAAGTGCAGGATCACGCCGCATTCTCTGTGCGTGAGTGATTTAGCCGATCATAGAAAACGCTCAAAGACAACGGGCACCGTGACGACGCACTTTTTGTGCTGCTTGAATGGCTCCGTCGGATTGCAGCGTCGGCTGCTGCTCAATGTAAAACGAAGTATTGTGCCACGGAAGCAATTTCACAGCCTTGGCCGGATGATGGACTCAGAAAGCCCAGTGGCAATTTTTGTCAAGACATGCTATTTTGTCGGATACTACTCGACGACGCTTGGCTCACTTGCCTTCGCATGTTTTATTTCCCAAAGCAAACAGATGAGTGTACAAAACAGTCACCAAAAACAAGCAATAAGGGAAGGGAAAAAAAAGGAACACCTTCAACAACTAATAGGGTTGTTGCAAAAACACCACGGTAATATACCATCGCTAGCAAAGGAATGGAGTCTACACTTGGTTCTAAAGCGAGCTATATCATGCCCCCTTTTAGAATATAGCCCAGTCTAAAACGAAAGAGCTTGCGGTCTCGTTTCGAACTCACCGTAGATGACTGTGACAATTCTCTCAAGTGGCTCGCAAGGGTTTCCCTGCAACCGAAAGACAACCTCTAGATTCTATCAACAATGACGACATACCAATAGAACTTCAAGAGGTCCTCAAGAAAAGTGACGGAACCGAGAGTATGCCGCATTCTTCCGAGACTTACACGTCCATCTTTGAAAGTCGCTCGAGATGCCACCGTGTCAAATAGTCTTGCTTCGCATTGTCGTCGTCCTCAAAAGTCTGCTGCAGAGCAGAGTGTAGTGTGAGCGTTTCACACATCAACTGCAAAAAAAGGGAGACAAATTATACCTTTTACTGAATCATTAATGCACTTCAAAAGTGAGGACCACACATTCTGAACAGCATTATGCATTTTGAATACTAGTACATCAAATCAACAGGGCACACGATAAACGTCGTAATTAGAACTCTAACAGGGCTTTCACATAATGTTCTGAAGCACTCGAGTGCCAGATATTGAATTTCAAATCGAACCCCTAAAGAAACACAACCCAGGAAAAAAGTTTTTTTTCTCCTGGTTAGGACAGGCATGTCTCAAGATAAATGTCCGTCAGAAAATATAAGTTTTTGCCCAATATGTACAGCTACAATGCAAATTTTTCGATTTGCAAGCGAAACCAAAATTGTACTTCTGTGGTATGATGACAGCATTTGTACCCAACTCTGAAGCAACTCTGAGGTCCAGCAAACTTTAAGCGCACAATAGTTGGGCACAAACGCTATCATCACCACATCCCACATGGGTAGTGTCGGTTTTGCCTGCAAATTGAAAAATTCGTATTGTAGCATAAATATTGGGCAAAAAAAAATATATTTTTTTTTGTGACAGATTATTTAATGTGTATCTTACATAGGGCGGCTACAATGGATCATGTGCTGCAAAACAAGCTGGAAAAACTGATGCCTGGATATAGAAAGCTCAATGCACTGAAGGTGAACTGAGGTGAGGCATTTTAGCCGATGAAATTTTAAGGCGTAGCTCCCTTTCTGTTCAAAATAAGACCAATCAACTTGCCAGGGTCAACGACAGACGGGTTCGCAGACGACTGAGCTAGCGATGCTTGTAGCGCGTGGTGCCATCTCTCGATAGGCGCAGCGAGCAGGCGACAGAATGTGCCGTTGACCCTGGCAAGTTCTGTCGGTCTCGTTTTGCACAGAAAGAGAGCTGTGCCTAAAAATTTCATCAGCTCAAGTGCACCACCTCAGTGCACAATTGAAGAAAGCTTGAGTGTTCTATGGGGAGGCGTCAGTTTTTTTGGCTCGTTTTATGACAAAGGAAGATCCGCTGTAGTCATTCTATAAAACTGCATCACTCCTGCCTATCAGTTTGCCACCAAAACCAAGACTAAAAACAAAACCGAAGAACTTGCATCACGCATCCAGGCTTTGTCCATCAGTTCCGACTCCAAAAGTAGCCCGAGTGTGTCTTCTTTCAGCCGGGAACAATGGAGGAACTCCTGAAATCATAAATATGCTAAATAAAGGGAGTTTGCTCAAAGTTGGGGTCGGTGGCCTTGTGTGTTAACGCACGGCAGGTCGGGGAGCGTGGAGCAAAAGCCTGCGCTGCAGAACCGAAGGATCCTGGGTTCGATCCCCACCCCTGCCCATTTACATCTGGATGAGCATCGTAACGGCGTGCAGTTGCGTAATACTACCACGCGATGCACGTTAAAGACCCCAGGATAGCAGACGAACTGCATTGTCTAAATTTCTCGCCTACGGTGGAGACCTGGCCATTATTGCTAACAAACATCCCGTTGTCTAAACGTACACACAATACAATCGACTCTAATACTGCACAAACATTTTAATTTATTCACATTTGTTTATGGATTCACGAGACGGTGAGATGCATCGACAGTAGCGCAAATTATTTAGGAAATATTTAACGAAGTATAACTAAAGAGCACAGCTGGGGGACAGGCGGGACGGAAGAAAATTGGGACTCCCTGCCGTGTGGCGTTGGCCCAAAATCTCAATCCTGTCCCCCAGTGGGTCTGGTGTTGGGGCAACGCCGACAAGGGTTGATCGGGGGAAAATTGGCGACTCCCTCGCTGGGGTGGAGCGGGGGTGGTGCATGTTTTTGGTTATTTTTGCCCGATTCCCCAAAGGTCGTCCTGGCGATCACCTTCACTGTCTGGTGATCGTTACAGAAATCCATTGGCTAAAGAGGGGTGAATCCTGTGTTTTTAAGTTTTTAGGCTAGAAGGTGGAAGCTACCACCTCGTTATAAAGGGCACAGCCATTAATATCCGTCCAACATCTATCCATCCATCCGTCCATATTTGTGAACTTACCACTGCCAGTAAATACGACGCATTTTTGAGGCTTCCGAGCGTTATGACGACGCCCCGTGCGGCGGTGTGCTGTGTCAGGTCTCGTAGTACACGTTCCATGTCTTCGACACGTCTCTTCGTTACCGCTTCGTCGTAAACCTGAAATTTCGAGATAGCTCCCTATGCGAACCTAAAACAAAAAACGCAGCGAGACATCTGTAACTTCAGTTAATAGCATATATATACAGGCTGATGGGTTTCAAAACATGTCAATATTTGAGGCGCTACTTCAAAATGTCAAAGCTATACTCCGGTCCACTTTAAGTCCGAACGCATCTGACACTTTGATCCAATGGAGTCCATCGAGCAGAGCCAAGGGTGCACCGCCGTGGCGCTCTTCGTCTGGGAGAATCACGCCACCGCACCACGTTACCCGACTGGTTTAGCAGGCGATAGCCAATGCACAAAGACGACGAGCTTCCATGACGATGCACTTCTGATGCCGTTTGATTAGCTTCATCAGATTTATGTAAAACAAAATATGTATAACAATTTGTTTATTTTTTAAATTTTTGTTGTCTTTTTTTTGCTAGTGAGCAAGAAGTGCGGCAGGCATGGCCTAGTCAGTAGCGAGTCTGCAACCGAAGCTACCCGCCTAAAATCCTTCAAATTTTTCTTTAAGGCAAATGAATTACTTTATAAATGTGAAATCATTCGGTAGATGCGGCGGCCTTTAATTCGCACAGCAGGTCGCGTTTTTTAATCACTTTCATTCCTCGCGTGACGTCACGTGACTGTGACGTTATCGACCAATCAGGATTTTTAAGGCACGCCACCGACGCCGGCTTCTCTGCAACACGAGCTCCTTAACGCTATCGCGTTCAAATTACGGGTTCCACTTGCCTTTTCGCAGTACTTGGCCCAATTAATAGCCTTCTCTAGTGACTGCGTCGTCCAGGCCGCATCACGGCGAACTTGACCCAGAAGTTCGTGGAAATAATAATACAAGTTTCTCACGACGCCTTCCATGAATGCACACGCCGTCTCTCTTTGCTGCTCGAACCTCGATCACAAACAGTATCCCAGCCTGCGCGCGAGAAAATTCAATATTTCTAACTGACCCGGTACAACATATTTCCCGCGGCCCGCGACTAGGCGGCTGAAGCTTTGGCTACTTTTGGATTATATTAGATTTGTCTTTGATCCTCAACTGACTGCAATGCAAACTCCAAAGAATGCGATTTAATAAAATATTGAAGCAACTTATATTATTATAAATGTTTCTATAGTTTTAAAATACACTTTATTTTGAGGTTGTAATTTCTAGGAAGAAGTTTATGTTTAGCGGTCGTTGCTGCCCCGTGTTGTCGTCTGCTAGTGAACTGCCCTTCGAAACAACGCTAATGGTAGGTCTGCGCGTTTAATAGAAAATAAGACGCTTCAACTTTCCTATCTGCATAAATAACTTGAAAACTACATCTTTGATACACTGTGGCCACCCCCTTGCGCTGGCATTTGGATTACTGTCACGCTTTTCATCGCTCGAACTCTGTTTTTTAGCGGGCGAACCTAAACTGCGGCCACCAGTACATAGCGCGTCAAATCATCCGTGTTTTACTTACTGTCACTTCTAGGTTCGAAATGGACGTTTACGAGAGAGAATTTGGTGACCTGCTCCACTACAAGCCTAAGATAACCGTCTACGAGCAGTTTGTCTCGCAAAACTTGAACAGAATGCTGAGGCTGTACAATTTTCTGCCTCGGAACATAATCATGCTGAGATTCGAAGAGCTCTGGCAAAGGCATCTTCTCAGACACCCCGAGATCAGGTAAGCGATAGATTTAATACGCGGGAATCCAGCTTGTAAGCGTTTACGTGATGAATCAGAGCGCGAATAATTCGTAAAACATTTCATTTCCTCGCAGGAAAACCCACGAAGAAGAACGCAAGAACCCTAGGAAGTCGCGTTGGCCAAGTAGACAAAGGTATACGATATTGGAGGCATGAACCTAAAACACCAGCGACCGTACAATACACTGTTCGCTGACGCTACACGAATATAAAACTTAACTCCAGTTCTGGCATTGTTTCTTAACAGCTGGGACCTTAAGACATTGCTTTCAAAATCGCAAAAACAGTGGTGAAATAGCTGACAAATCCATCGAGCAGACCCAACTCGGGTTCAGCTGAGTAGATATTTCGAAATAAACTAGTGCCACTCTACAGTGAGGTTGAATGCGAAATGTCCTCTTGCTTGCAGTCGCTTTTCAGAGGCAGAATTGCCCAATTTACTCCTGGCCCCTTCCTTTGTTCCACCTAGATTAAAGTATTAATCACATTAAGAGGACCTTAATTTTGTTTTGTTTTTTTATTGCCAAAAAAATTGGTAATGAATATACTCCCTATTTCAGTGAACACTGCAATCCTCACACCTCCAAGAAATTCTAAATAAATTCAGACCTTATCACTGTTCGTTCATCCAGGATTCGCAATTGCTGCACCCTCATAATTGCAACATTTCTGACATCCATGAATTCTGATCGAATTTTGTCTCGTCTCTTCTCGGTTTCATGCTGTCTTGTGTTAGGTTCTGAGATGCGATCTGCCACGGCCCATTTCTAAAATTCTTTGGTCTTTCGACGATGACAATTCGACGTCTCTCCCTCATTTGCAGAGCACCAAGAAAAAATGCCCTTCGTGCACGGGTTTCTGACGATGTCGACCTCTATACATCTCCCGCATCCAAGTCCAAGGCAAGCCGAAAAGATGGCCCACCAAACAGGAAAAACGATCCAGTCCCAAGGCAAGTAGAGCGAGGTGCTATCCACCGCTGAAGATTAAGACGTTGAAGAGGACGTTGCCAGTTTCCGAGGAGAAGCATGCCACACCATCGACAAAGCCTCCACCGCGAGAAAGAAGCAGACATTTCCTTCCCTGTACAAGGCCTTCAGCGCACACGGCTGACAACGAACTTGGTGCTGCAGTCTTGGTTCAAACAAACTCAAATGCGCAGTCGCGCGTAGACGACGACAAATGCCTCAACGATTCGGCTGCCGTGGAACAAAACACCGTTCTACAGAAACCCATCGAAAATGAAGAGACAAGTCTGCCCTCGCCGAGAAACGATCCAAATAAAGGAATCCGGAAATCTTCTATACCTAATACAAGATGCCCACCAAGAACCCCTTTGGCGAGTGCCACTGCCGAACGGGAAGATGCTGCCACGGCGGAGGAAACCATCGAAATGGGCCGAATGGGGACGCCAAGCAAACGCAACAAACACGAGAGAGAGATTAGGACGGTGCTATTTTCGGAACCAATGTCCCTGTGCAGTAGTGTCGGCCACGAAGAGATCTATGTGCGGGACCGCACACCCACGGAAATGTCGGCTGCCACAGAAAACGACGTCTTTGAAGAACCGGTGAACCAGTTGACAAGTCCCATTGCTGCACGCGAGAAAGGGAAGACTACGATGCTACTCTCGGAACCAATGTCTTCGTGCGATGGCGGCGTCCTCGGAGAGAGAAGTGCACAGGGCTTTATGTCTACGGAGGATGCCTGCGACAGACGGGTAGATCTTTCGGCCTCAAAAAACCGAAACCGTTACAGCGCAAGCTGTCGCTGACAAGGAGTGAGCCCTTGCAGTCAAATGTTACAAACGAAGATGCTAGGCGTGCTAGACCGATCAGCAAAAAGATGCAATTGGGAGCAGATGAAGAGCTGAAGATTTGTCTGGTGCACAAGATTCAACGGGGTGAAAAGCAGATTCTATACGAACCACCGCAAAGATTCGGAGATGCCGTGAGTGAGACGGCAAGCCAGAACAGGCAGATTGCAATGGCTCGTGCTGAGGAACAACCAGTCGGGCCCGAGAAGGAACAGCACCTTTTAGGCACGATTCAACAGTCGCGGCTTCGTCCATAACAAGCTGGAAATGCGGCCGGCTGCCGCAAAGCGCTCGGATGGAAAACACCAGATCTCCCCTCCAAACGGAGTGTCGGGGCTGGCGGATATCGTGCTCGCAGCACGACCCCGAAAATTCGAGCACTGCAAAGTCTCGCAAGAAAGCGAGCCGTCTGAAACGGAGGACATCGCGGATGCGGCCACAAGCCGAGAACAACGCGATGTGTCAAGATTTGTGGGAGAACTATCAGCAGTCAAGCAGACTGTACAACAAAGAGTTCACAGCTCTAGAAGGACAGAAGGTCGTGAAACGGCAGTAATACTGCCAGGTCCAGAGAGCCGAGGAGCGACTGAGGGACGATCAGAGAAGCTGGATTCGGCATGCCTCAAAGAATCATCAACGTTGAACTTGTGCCACGCTGAAGCGGAAAGCGACGGCAGCTGTTGGCCAGAAAGGACTTCGAAAAGCGCTCACGCGGAGGACTGCAAAGCTTCCAGGGCTGAGGTAATGGACGGTCCTTCACTTCCAAAAGGCGGAGATGGTGCAGCATCTTCGGAGTTTGCACACAATCCGAACGCAAAGTCAATTGCCATGGTCCAAGCTGGGCACAAAAAGACAAAAATGCCAAAAAGAAAAGAGCTACCGTCCAAAGACTTCCAGGCAGATCCTATTCCAGGCACTGAACACCCAGCCCCTCCACAACAGCGGAAGGTGAAATGGAAAGACACCACCAAGCAAAAGAAGACGAAATGTACACCCGGAGCTGGGGTGGCAGACGTCCACGATGACCGGGAAAGTCCGTGGGACGAGTCTGGGCAGGACGACCAACTGTTCCCTTTCATAACCAAACGAAGGCGTATAGACAAACGAAAAGGGGGCAAAAAAGCGACAGACAAAGAGAGACCAGACAAAAAGACGCCAGACGAAGAGAGACCTGGCAGAAGACAACTGCTTGAGGACAAGATTGCAAACGCAGACCTCGTTGGCGGGGTATGCGACGAAAAAGGAACGGTACGACCCACTGCAAAAGACATCGGAAAGAAAAAACACGATAAGAACCTTGTTGATAATGTGCCCGACGAAGGCAGGCATTGCAAAAAGAAGCCAGACGAGGCGCAAAGCGATGGAAAGGGCGTCGACGAAACTGGGTGTGCCGAGAGCCAGATGACGGAAAAGAGTGAATGGATTTCCGCCAAACAGAATCGAGCGGACAAGCAGACAGAGAAGCGCTCAAAGAAAACTACATTGCTTCAAAGCGTTTCCATTGGGAAAAAGCTTGTGGGTAAAACACCTGGCGAAACAAAGCATGGCAAAAAGCAGCAAAGCGAAGGAAGGTCCAACGACGAAGAGCCAGATAAAACGCAACAAGCAGGAAGGAAACAGTTTAGAGAAGCCCCACGGCAAATCGAAAACCATAGAGAGAAAGATGGCAGAAAGAGGCCGTTTCAAGCGGTACCTGAAGAAAGTTTGGCCCACGAAGGGCGACGCCACGAGAAGCACCAAAGTGATGGGAAATCTGACAGGATGCACAAAGAGAAGGTACCACTGGAAAAGGAAGCCAGTAAAGCAGACCTAGGAAAGGAAAACTGTAAACAGATTGTCGCAGAAGTCTCCAACGAAAAGAAACAAGACGAATGCAGGTCAGGCAAAGAGGGACACAATGAAAACGAACAAAAAATAACAAAACCAATCAAGAAGGCAAGAGACCAAAGCCGAAAGGAAGCAGACTCATTTTTGCTTTCATTCGAGGAGGACGTAAATCGTGACTCGACTTACTTTCCCGACGAACTCGAACTCGAAGAACTGTCCAACGAAATCGACGACAACGACTTCTCGGGTGACGAGGGTCCCAACGAAAACATCCTGGGCGAAGAAAACTGTACCTTCAGAGGAGGGGACGAAAAGACTGCGACCGGCGACGCCCGTTTTGTCCCGTTTTCGCTTGAATCCGACGAAGACCGACCGAAAGAAGGTGCGGATGAGGCTTCGAATTTCTTCAGTTCCAGTTTGCAAAAGAAGCAAAAGATGTCGCTCAGCTTCTCACAAAAGTCCTCGGGCTCTGAAGAAGCTTCGAATTTCTTCAGTTCCAGTTTGCAAAAGAAGCAAAAGGTGTCGCTCAGCTTCTCACAAAAGTCCTCGGACTCCGAAGAACTCTTCTCGTGGCCAGTGGGAGACCAACCAAAGGCAAAGCCCAAGAAATCGGTGCAGTTCACAGATCCAGGATTCGAAGTACCATCCCCAAAGAACGATGACACTGAAAGTTTCGACACGTGTGAATCTGGCTCAAGAGCAACGACTCCACCCTGTACTCCGTGGAAGGACACAGTCACCAGAAGCGTGACATTTCCGGATCCGACGTCTCCGGATCGGACAGACACGCATGGCAACGAAATCGTGCAAGAGCTTCGACGCAATTTCGAGAAACACCGAGCCATCTTCGCAGCAAAATGTGTACCGGACGTTAATGTAAGTACCTAAGTCGAGAGCTTTAATCAAACTCAAAATTAACCAGAAGTCGTTGCTTTCTCCAGGAACCGTCGCAAGGCTGGTCGGGATCGGACGACTACCCGATCTTGCTGTCACGAGATCGACCAGAATTCTTTGGTTCTTCACCCGAGGATTCCCCAAAATTTGACGTATAGACTTCAAGAAAAGGCGACGATAACTTAATAGCCTTCCCATCGATGATGCTTGCTCACTCTTCAGGGAGCGTTTGAAGAGTTCAAAAGCTGAGAAAGTTCCGGTTGTTAAATTTTTGTTCCGCTCAAGTACAAATTTTATACAGTACTGTAAATGCAACCGGTTGGTTGGCACCTGTGTTAAGCTTATCTATACATTTGTGTTGGTTTTGTTTCAATAAAAAAAGGTGTGTGAAGTTTACTATCGTTCCTTTATTGTGAGTGTCTTCTTTGGATACAGTTTAAGTTGTTCCAGCGTTTGTTTGGGATTCAGGGTTGAAAGCTGAAACAAAGAAAAAGGAACATCAGTTCTGTGTCATGAAAACAGCATTTACAAATGCAAGCTTTTGTACGGGTCTACCACACGGTTTGTGCCACAATCTGGCTGATCCTGAAATCCACAAAAACACAAGAAATGGCTGCTTGTGCAAGCGTAAGTGTAAACACACTTTTGCTATCCGATAGTGCATTTTATTTAATGATTAAACACCAATTAAACACTATATAGTGATACTTGATAGGTTTTGCACAACATTAAGTTCTAGAAAGCTTGTGTTTGACCATGGACATATATCACTGCATCTATTTTTCTACATTCTAAAACTGACCCAGGGTAAGCACTCCAACAAGGAATGTACCATTCTATAGAAAGCGTAGGTCTTTGTGCAGCTGCATATTGCATCCTTTAGACATGGGAATTGTTCTTGTTCCAAGCGAAAAGGTTCAGACTACAATAACTATAGTTGGGTTCATGCAAAACAAAAATGCCCATTTCCATTCTCCACTGGTAAATGCAAAACGTTGACACTGCCAGTCCTCTATCCTTGCCGATTCTCATTCTTGACACCTAGGGACCATGAAGCAATGCTGGGTTTGCATGCCTGAGACTTCGTAAACCACAAGTGGGACACTCATACTCCAAGGCAGCAGCACCACCGATCGAAAAGTTCTTTGTTGCAATCAGATTTCAAAGATGGAAGTGGACTATTTCTTTTGGGCTCTCCTTCGCAAGACTTACCAACACAGTCACAGATATCGCCCAAACGCGAAAATAGTTGCATGCGACCATCGCCACCTTCCTGAGCGAAGGCAAAAAAAATGTTTCAAGGACTCGAGTAGCTTCAGCGCTAACCTCTTGCCTCCTCCAGTTCTTCAGGATCTTGAACCTCTCCAGTGGGTAACCAAGTGCGTCCAAGAATGCCAAGAGCACGCCGAGCTCGCAGGTGGCGAGAAAACGACGAGTCAGTGTGCGGCCTGCCGGCAGCTTCAGGCGGATCTGAACCGTGCGTTCCGAAGAATCCGCTGGCGGCTCCAGTGGAACCTCAAACTATGGGGGACCAATGACAGATACAAACAATGATCAGGTTAAAACAATGTAACCCTACGATTTTTGTGCCGTCGCCTCGTCATCAGTGATTTACGGGATGGCTCCGGCGGATCTTGCGCCGTAAAACGAGCCATAAAAAATTGGGGCCTGCGCAAAGGAAGTTCAAACTTTTACCGAACGTGTATCGAGGCGGTCGATTTTAGCTTGGGAAATTTCAAGGCGTAGTTCTCTTCTTGTAAAAGAAAGTATGGGCAAAAAACTTGCCAAATTTAATGGTGGACGTGTTTGCAGACAACTGAATTGTCAATGACGTAACCTGTGGCGCCATCTCCCGAAAGGCGCAGCGAGCAAACAACGCACTCTGTTGTCTGCTCGCTGCACATGTCAAGAGATGGTGCAGCAATTCACATTTTTTGCAAGCTCGGTTGTCAGCAAACACGTCCACCAGTGACTGGCAAGATTGGTGGTCTCATTTTACGGGAAAACTATGCCTTGAAATTTCACGAGGTAAACTTGACCACCTCATTGCACATTCAATGAACGTTTGAGCTTTCTATGTACAGGCATCACCTTTTCCAAGTCGGTTTACAGTACAAGATTCATTGGAGCCACCCTATCTTTCAAAATGGGTCAGGACATTTCATCAAACGTCGTCTCATTGAACACCTCATAGTCAAGCAGTAGGAATTCTAATCTGGGAAATGGTTTTATTTTAAAACCGAAAGGATAGCGTGCCTTTCTTTTCCTACAGAGAGGGAACTTTCGTCACACCCATCTTTGGGCTTGGTCAGAGGTCGGACAAAATATAACCCCGAAGTCGAGGCTCGTGAGCCCATAACGAGGAATCTTTGCCTCTTGGACTAGAAAGATCTAGAGCAGCAGAGCTTGACAGTTGTCGTTCCATGCAAAATCAAGAAGATGCTACAGGCGCCGACAGCTTAAGAAGTGTGGGACGTGGCTTATTGTGTTCACTCTCCTTGCTTCACGATTCGTCCTTGAACGTGCCTACGGGCTAATGCTGCACTTCCATTGACTGTGGGGATGCTCAATACTCGTCTCACCCCGAGCTTCTCGAGCTCTCAGTGGCCATACAATAAATGCTGTAATTTTCTATCATGGGCAAGTCAATTAGAGCCTTCTCATAATTGTTAGCTATACCATCATTATCTACCTTGATGTCAATATTGAACCTGCTATCTTAAAGATATGAGAATAGAATCTATACTCCGTTTCAGCTTCGGTCCGAGCGTGGCCGATGTTATGAGCCGAAGGGCCAATCAAACAGCGAAAGAGGCACAACGCCATGGCGTGCTCTTTGCGGTTGATAGGACCAGCAGGAATTCGCCGTCTCTCTGTGTGTGCTCCTCCGCCGGCTAGTCCTATCAAGCGCAGAGAGCACGCCATGACGCTGCATTTTTTGCGCTGTATGATTGGCCCTTCGGCTCATAACATCGGCCGCGCTCGGACCGAAGCTGAAACGAAGTATAACACTGGATTCGTGCGAACCACGGGATTCCACCCTGAGTGGGTTCCCCGAACTCCGAGATTTCCTCCTTTGTTCCTGCCTAGGAGTTAAGTATTCTTCCAGTTTAAGCACTATACTAGCAGGTCTGAGTCATTCATTGATACATTGTTCTGCTAAACACTTCCTAGAATGCACATTATTGTTTACAACATCTGTGGGCTTCTGAGCTCCTCCACCGCATAAATACTAACACCAGGAAGGGTTCCTCGTGTATCAGCTACGAGGTAGGCGTTCCTCGAGATCGAAAAGCTTGAGCGTCCCCGACCCAGAGGCACGCGAGAATAAAGAGACTCCACAGATCGACGGGCCACCAAGTTCAGTGATAACCTCTCTACATGTATTACAAAGCACTACCGACCTGTGTTTCAGAAATGTCTAAATCGTTTGATTGCAAAAAGGGAAGTAAGAATTAAGTAAAATTTGGGGGTCCTACGTGCCAAACCAACGAAGGGCATCTGACACGCCCCAGTGGAGGACTGAGGATTTGTTTCGACCTCCTGGGGATCATTTGACGTGCAACCGAAATCTCGGTTACATAACGCCTTGTCCGCAATAAGCCTTCGCCAGATTGCGGGCGTCTCTGCCAGGATTCGAACCCGCCACCTGGGGATCTGTGGGCCGGCGTTTCGCACCAAGCCAGCTCAAAAAATGAATAAGAATGGTCGGAAAACACCCACCTCCTTCTTGGCTTCAGCAACACTGGCAGTCTCTTTTGGCACCGACGCTAGGCTGAGATTGTGGGGAGCAGTCAAGGCAGCACTCTGAGGCACTTCACCCTTGGGAGCTTTCGTGCACGGTGACGATGACAGAACACCGGTATCCTCAGAAGGCCTCTGAGTGACGTGAAGCTGAAGCTTAGTCCCAGGAAGCTTCAACGACAAGTTCTGCGCGCTCGGAAGTCCCAACCTCACAACCTGCTCGAGCAGCTTCAGGTCTTCCTCGTCGTCCGAAAGCGAGCTCTCGAGTTTCGACTGTTTGCTGACCGGCAACAACGTCGTAAGAGATTCGTCCGTGCTCGACGCCGCTGCGATCGTTTCCTCGAGATCCCCTTTTGGAAGTCTGGGGTTCTCGTGCCCACTGCCAGTCTGAACCGCCGGTGGTGTCGGTCTACGCTGCTCGGCTGACAAGCGTTCAGCGTCTGATGCTTCCGTCGTCGTCGGTGGTAAACTTGGGGCACGATGCTGCTTCCAGGCCATGACCCTACCTAGACTGACAACTTCCTGCAATATCCGTCGGTCTTCTTCCTCGTCGCTGCTCTCGGCGCACAACCCGCACTCCGACGCCGCGCTCGTCTGACTAGACAATGCCGCTTGTTCGGCGACCGCCTGCTTTTCGCTCCAGCCGTCGGAGCCAGCTGCGAGATATCGCTCGCATTCAGCTTTCTTTGACGAAGCTGTCGGCACGGGTGTGCTGGACGAGAGCAGCGGAG
The DNA here is from genome assembly GCA_037355805.1 of Ixodes ricinus. Classification (NCBI taxonomy): domain Eukaryota; kingdom Metazoa; phylum Arthropoda; class Arachnida; order Ixodida; family Ixodidae; genus Ixodes; species Ixodes ricinus. Next base: position 165,986 of record JAZHYW010023707.1, read on the forward strand.
AGGAGGGCGTTCCGACGTCGGAGCGTGCTTTAGAAGGCGTGCTTCTGGCGCTTGACGCGGCAAACGATCCCATTAGAGGGTCTTGCTTGAAGACCAGAGCTCGTCCCAGCCCGACCACTTCCTGGAGCAACTTGGCGTCCTCTTCTTCGTCGCTGCTCTCGTTGCAGAAACTTCCGTTGCGTCGCTCCTCCATCCCTTCGGGTGGCCGGGCCGGCTTCGAGTCATCCAAACTTAACGAGCAGACTTCCCTTGACGACCCGTTTTTGCCGGCATCCTTCCGTTGCTGGGCCATGACGTGGACATCGCTCAAACTGCTACTCTTCCAATGCCGCGTCGGCTGTGGCGAGCCCTTCGTCGCAAGGTCCCCGCTGCTCCGACTTTGCACGTCGCCAACAGATTCGAAACGTAACTGCGCACGATTCATGTCTGGGGGTGACCCCTCGCCGTCGTCTAACGTGACGGTATGACTAGATTCACTAACGGGCTCTGCCGCGGCAAGAGGCTTCGTCGCCTCACGCTCAGCGCTTCCACTCCACCCGACCGGCGTCTGACGCGGACTATCCATCTTCGAGACCTGCCAGCCGAGCTGGATGCACCGTGCAAGCACGTCTTTGTCGTCGTCCGAGCCGTCGTCAAAAAGTTCGGTTTCGTCGTGTTTCGTGGGCGCCGCAACGGTCTCTTCGACGGCGCCCCAGTTGCCCTCACCGTTCGGGAGGCTCAGGTCCGTTAGTGATGCGGAATGTGAAAGCACCGAAGGCGTGTCTTCCGTGCAGTACACCCTCACGTAATCCTCTTCGAATGACGGCGACGCAGTGTTGTGCGGCGACGACAAGAGGCAGTCGTCGTTGAAAGACACGTGCTTGTGTCCATCAGGCGCCTTGACTCCGTCACGAAGCTGCTGCGCCTTGCCGCGTGCCGCCGACACCGGAGAGGGGCGTTCCATCGACGCGTCACCGTTCTGCACGCGGGGAGCTCCCCACGCTTTCCCGCCGCCGCTCAAGTCCGTCAGGGAGGTGGCGTGCGAAAGCATGGACGGTGTTCCTTCCGTGCAGTACACCCTGACGCAGTCGTCTGCAAAGTAGGGTACGGCCGTGTCTTCGTGCGACGTTCGCATCAGGCAGTCGTCGTTGAAAGAGACATGCTTGTGCGCGCTCTGCTTCGCCGATCGCTCGCCCGACCAGCTATGCTCGCCGCTGCTGTTGGCGAACGGAGCCGGAGGTTTTGGGAGCGCCTCAAATCCGTCATCCCAGTCAGAACCAACGCCACTGGGCAGGCAGCTGCTGTCGACGGTAAGCGAACTCAGACTTTCTGCTCTCGAGTAGCCTCTTGGTGTGCCCTCTTGAGCATAGCGCCTCTTTGTGTCGGCGAACACCTCATATCCTTCTGCCGTCATGACTTCGCCGTGACCACCGCACCTCGACGTTCCACCCAACGAGTTCCGTCGCTCGCAAGCGCTGCCGCCGCTCGCCTTGGGAGCCGAGTCGTCGTCGACTGTCAACGAGCTCAGACTGGTTGCCTGTGAGATTCCGCAGGGCGTTCCTTCTTCTGCGAAGCTTTTGGGCAGGTCTTGGAAGACTCCACCCACAGGTTGGGGAAGGGGCTTAATGCAGGGAGGCAGGCGGAAGGCGGGGCGGCGGGAAGACCGGGCGGGGGCTCGGCGGCATTGACTGGCTCGGCGAGTCGGGGAGGTCGCTGGGGGAGATGGCGCCACTCGTCTGGCGGCTAGTGAGCGAAATCGTTGGCACCCAGTCAGAACTATGCGAGATTCAAACCGTCCAATCAAATTTCAAGCTTTTGTTTATCGAGAAACTGCTAAAGCTGATAGAATGCACTATCTTTTTTCTTTTTACTCTTAGATCAGAAAACAAAGAAGTATTAGCGACAAATGTAAAATAACCTATCACACCATAAAAAGTACAATTATACTCCGTGTCACTAGTTGTGAGCTGTGCAGGCGAAGGCAACGCCAGGGGAAGAGAGAAAGGGCAAGCACTAGGAAGGTGGGATGGGATAGGAGGGCAATGGAGGGCAAGGGGAGAGAGGGAGAGCACCAGGAACGTTGGAGAGAAAAGAAGGTTTCTCTCCTCCACCCCAGCCTTTCTGGTAGTGCTTGCCCTTTCTCCCTTCACCTTCGCTTGTGCTGCTCGCAACTGGTGACACAAAGTAAGCGAGAAGGTGAATCAAGAAATGCACGAACCTGAAATCGCCGACCACCGATCCCGGATCCTCCAGTGCGACCTGCTGTTCGAGGCTGCTCAGCGAGCCCAGGGAACTGCTCCTCGAGAACATGAGCGGTGTCTCGTTGGACATGTCGCCAAACGCCACTGCTGCTGTCGCCATGGATGGCTTGTCTGCCAAAGGAGACGCCAGAGAGATATGTCGGGTATGGTACACCTCTTCAAAAATATTACTACGAGGGCTAACTGACAAGTGAAGAGACTGCTTCCGTTTTTGTTTGCAGTGTTGTGCCGATGATTGTGAAGGGAATACATCCGCACGTCCGAGCCTGCAGTCAGGCTGTCGTAGTCCTTGGCGTTTTAACCCAGCTGGCGAAGGCACCCAATACGTGTCACCACGGCATACGACGAAGATGCACTTGTAAGAGCACGGCAGAAGTGCATGTTTGAATTTAGCATTAAAGAGTGGTAACTGCACTGTAACTATCTTCACATAGACCAAACTTATTGCCGTGTGAATTCTGAACATTTCCAACACTGAAATAGAAAGAAAAAGACTGAACAGAAGGAAGTTCCCTTTATACACAATAGAGTGAACTTCTACTCGTCCTTGCGGTTTTTTTTGCAACATTGTTTTACATAGAACTGAATAAAGGCCGCAGCGCTGAAAGGGATGTTGCAAAGCATTCTCCTATGTTTCCTTGAAGCATTTTCCAAACATTCTATCCAATATATTGAATGCGAAAAATGCTACACTGAAAAGAAAAAAAATATTCAGAGCCTGAAGAGTCGGTCACCCATTTCTGAATAAGGAAAAAAGATTGGACTCATTATTTCTTTTTATCAGCCCTCTCTTGTTTACAAAATTACTATAAAACCACGATAGTTACAATAACGAAAGAGGGACAAGGAAGACAATCAGACAGCACGCTCAACCATTTACACTAAAGTTACTGACACCATGATAACAGCACGGAGATCCTTCAGTTGCCCTTCCTCCAGCATGGGCTTCACACCTTCGACAATGCTTCAACATCTTGTGAGCCTCGAGAGCGTATGTGCAGCCAAAGCACAGTGGAGGGAAACAAGCGCGTACTGAAAACCGGGCGTATAAAGCATAATGGCTCGCCGTTTTCATTCTGTGAACGATTATAGTGGCTTTAGAATTAAGCCTGCCCATACAGAAAATTCAATAATCCAGTACAGGGACACTACAGACGGATGAACATATCAGTACAGATACGGTACAGGAAGAATACAAGTGTTGCCTGAATGTACGTTGATCCACTATGTCCCCCTCAAAACAGAATTTTACAGGGTTTCTTTTACTGCAAAAATACTAAGCATTGCCGAACGCTGGTCCGCCGCCCATATGTAGCGCTGGCAGTTCAAATCGGGTTCCAAAGTTTCAGAACCATTATTTTATTAAAAAAAGTTATAAGCGATCTTTGAAATCTTCAATGGGAAAATGGTGGCCGACGGAGTTTCCGAGTATGTAGAGTTGAACAACGCCAGTTATCAAAAACGGGCTCTATTTTCTCATTAACATTTTGGAAAATCACGCAAATATTTGATTGATTTTTTACAACCGATAGTTGCAAAACTTTTCCATCTGGTTAAGATTGCTAGCGTTTCATTCGGGCAAAGAATGAGCGTTTGGTAATGCAGTGATGGAAGCGGCATTTGACCCTTTGGAGCAGGTTCTGTAGCAGGCAAAATATTTGTTTGGAGCAGCCACTGACGCTTTTGGAGCAGATGCCAACGTCTGTTAGCATATCACTTGAAAATTAAAAAAAAATTTAATTGCATCGCTAAATGAGTTTATATTTGATAATGACTGAGGGTTTGTCTCTGATACTGGAGCATATTACTTATTACCTTTTGTAATAAGAACAAATAGGGCACAAAAGGTACATAGAGTTTTCTTTTTTATGAAATAAGGCTCTGTTCAGAGTAGGTTCCATTTACAATGGGTACTAATCAAATTGATGAGAAATGAATCACACTTCAGTTAGAATAAAGCCTCCCTCCCCTTCCACTTTTACACCTGGTAGTTAATTTAGCCTGTATGTATTGTTTCTGTAAAATGCCACCAAAAACCAACATAATCGCTAACACGTCTATCAGTAAAAATGCGCCTCCCAAATTTGATCGTTACCAAACTCAAAACTTAAATATTATAAAGCTGAAAAAAAAACAAAAAAACAGCCACCCACAAATATTATGAAAACCTACTCTTGCGCTTACATTTATTCAAATAAAGCACCGCATATTTATCTTTTCTTTCTCGACGCAGCATTTGAAAACAAGATCATATAATCGAGATCAAAGAATGTGGACCTGCAATAGTACTGAGCATAATTTACATGTATATCGTGCTAAACCAGACGCTCACCCATGCCAGCAGCTACTCCGAACACTCCGGTGCAAGGCGGTGAAGCTCGACGCGCGTGGGCTGGTGAGAGGCGCCACGGAGGCATACGGCAGACATAATAATAAACTCATCTCACCAGGAGTACAGGAGCCTGGTTCTGTCTTATCGCAGTAGCCGCCATCCTACTGTGTATTTTGCAATGTTTTGTCGCAACTTTTGGCTCCTGACATCGCCGACATCGTCTGAAATTTTAGAGGATGTCGGTGATCAAGCCGTTAGCGCATCAACCGGCCAACGCGGTGGTCGAGCAATCTTAAAACTTTGTTTCACCTTAATTTAAAGCGCAGCCGACGCTACGAGCCAATGGGATTAACCAAACAAGGTCAAAGCGCGACATCGAGGCATCCGACCATCTTACTGTACGTGTTCTTTCATCGATTAAACCAATCAAATGCAGCGAATGTCCCGTGACTTGCGCTTTTACTGTGTGTTCGTGTTGTATATGTTCGAGCCTTCGACTGTGCTCTGACCTTAGATGAAACACAGTATACGGTGAGTAGAGACGCTGTGAAATACATATTTCTACCGTTTTTCTTTCTTTCTACTTCTTTGAATATTAAAGTCAACCAATAAAAAAAATATATCAATATTTTTTTGCTCATCTTGGCGCAGGTGTGGCGCAATTCTTAGCCAAAATGGCACTTTGGCGCAAGATGTAGCAGACTTTCGCTCAAGGCGCAATTTGGCGCAAATGGCGCAGCACTTCCATCACTGTAATGCATAATCCAATTGTGTAGTGAAAAAAAAAAAAAAGAAACGCTACATTTTTTGGGCAATTACGTTGTAGTTTGGTGGCAACATTGATTAGAAACATAGAATTCTGAACAAAGACTGTCGGTCATGAGTGACATCTTTCTGGCGACTGACTCGACATCAAGCACACCCTCTCTCCCCCGATGTCTCCGTCTTGCTCTGACAAAAATCATGTCCGAAACGAAAAATGAAACAAAGCATTCCCGCTTGCCGTTTTTCGGCTGGAAAAGCGCACACTTTCCGTATTTGGTTTGGAGACCTCTTACCTCTGTGGAAAGGGAAGTGAAAGAAGCCGAGAGAAAAATGTGCGAGGAAAGAATGCAGGGAAAATCGGCTCTAACTATGTATAGGGGACGAAACAGGGAATAAGAGAGGAACATTGGCGTGATAATTCATGGGGGAGCTCGTTGTTGTTTGAGGCTAGAACAGGAGTATTGAGGACTCCTGACTACTTGTGCAGATTATTTGACCATTTGTTTAAGTTTAGCAGCCATAAAATAATCCTGATTGGTGACTTTAATATCCTGTCCGTTGACTGGGCGAATATGTGTGGTTCATCTTCTGTAACAGAAATTATTTTTCATGTGATGTTCGCCTTTGATCTGATGCAATTAGTTCAAGAACCAATGAGAGTACATGGTACCAGTCACTCCATTCTTGACCTTGTTTTCAAGTTAACAATTCGCTTACTGATTGCACCATATCTGTTGAACAGGATATATCTGATCACTATTTGGTCCTCTTGACCTGTTTGCTTGAGCGCTTTTCACCTGCAAAAAGAGTTACCTATATATTTCCCTTTCAAAGACTTTTCGCGAGCTGACGATACTAGCATACTCGATTATCTTGACATAAACCTTGATAATTTCACTGATACAAGTATTGATGCCCTTTGGCTAAAATTTAAGCACTTATGTATTTGTACCTACAAAATACAAGTGTATTAATCATAATAATCTGTGAATTAATAGAAAAAAAATTACACCATCTTCCCGAGGGGAACCATGGGGTGATGCGGAGCATCGCGGATCGTAATTAATTAATTCCCTTCTTGACTGATTTCTTTTGGCCGGCCGGATTTGGGCTGCGGCGGACGCGAGCGGCCGAGAAACGCTAGCAGACGACAGCCGCAGAGTTGCGGGGAAAGCTCACCCCACTGGAAAGCTCTGGCGTGGCACTGCGACCCGCGCGCCCAAAACTATCCTCCTTTCACTCCTCCGGGGGAATGAAGGAGAGGAGACTAGAAAAGAGAGTTGCGCATGCGCGCGCGGTGTGAGGAGAAGCGAACGAACGCGAGTGCACACAGCTGATAAAGAGAGAGAGCAGAGAGAGTAACGCGCAGCTGTTGGAGAAAGGGAAGGAGGAGTTGCGCATGCGTAGTGTGAGTGCGGACTACGACGCCGACGCCGACGCCGCGGGACATAGACCCGAGCAAGAGATGCTCCGCATCTAAAATCGTACATCTCAAACGCAGAATAAAATGAGTGAAAAAAGCAAGGCTGATTAACTGTGATGTCACTAATCTGCAGAGCAATCTTCGTAGCCTAATTTCTGAGGCTAGGGACAACAACTTCTCCGGTACGCTTCTAATATATCTTAGACAGGGCCCCCAAAAGTTTTGGTGCTACTTGACTGAAAAAAATAAACCCGTTGAGCAAATCATGCTGAATGACACTGTCTCAACTGATCCTGGTGTTATGGCGTGCCATTTCAATGAGTATTTTCAGTCGGTTTTCTCCGATAACTGTAACCAAGATTATATCCTTTCTACCGTATCAAACTGTCACTTTGAGTTCATAACTTATTACGGCATAGTTTCTTTGCTGTTGTCACTGAAAACGAAAACAAATGCTGGTCCTGATAAGATTCCAAACACGTTTCTACGATGCTACGCTGAGTCCCTAGCCCATTATTTTTCACACATCATACTCAAACAGCTTGCTGCCAGATGATTGGCGTACTGCAATAGTAGTACCTGTGCACAAAAAAGGGGATCGCCTAGCAGTTGTGAACTACCGTCCCATTTCCTTCACTTCTTCTTCGTGTAAATTAATAAAGCATATTATCTGCAGTCAAATCAATCAACTGCTGGACAGCCATAATTTTCCAACAGAGTTTCAACATGGCTTTCGCAAAGGCTTATCAACTACGACCCAACTCGTTACTGCCATCCATGAGTTTTGCACAAATCCTCGATAGGGGAAGTCAAATTGATGCGCTTTTTTTGGACGTCAGCAAAGCTTTCGATAAGTGTCTCATGAACAACTGCTTTTTTAACTTGAACAACTTGGTCTTCCACATGGTTTTGTTAACTGAATTGCTGCATACTTATCACATAGCACATAGTTTGTTTCCATCGGAGGCTGCATCTCTCCAGTTCTACCTGTAACGTCAGGGGTCCCCTAAGGGAGCGTTTTAGGTCCTCTTTTGTTCCTGATGTACTTAAACAATATTATATCAATCATTGACGCAGGTGACCATATGCATCTTTTTGCCGACGATTGCATTATTTTTAAAGAAATAAATTCGAGCTCGGATCAGTTATTGTTAGACCATAGTTTGCATTCCGTTGTGACCATATGCATCTTTTTGCCGACGATTGCATTATTTTTAAAGAAATAAATTCGAGCTTGGATCAGTTATTGTTAGACCATAGTTTGCATTCCGTTGTACTATGGTGTGATACCTGGAAAATGAAGCTTAATTCTGCTAAATCAACACTTTTACGTATTACCAAAAATAAAGCAACCCTTTGAATACATTTATAGCATCACGGACACCCCGGTTACTGTGGAGCGGGAATGTAAATATCTTTGTTTAATAATATCGGACACACTTTCATGGTCTCCTCATATAAAACATATTTGTGCCTCGGCATCCAGGAAGTTGGGTTTCATTAGAAGAAAGTTGAAAGACGCTCCGATTCAGGTTAAAGCTACATGCTTATTAATTATTATTCATTAGTCAGATCTAAGTTGGAGTGTGCAAATGTCGTTTGGGATCCATTCACTCAGAAAGACATCCGGAAGTTGGAGATGGTGCAACGTCGAGCGGTTCGGTTTATTCACGGGAAAAATAGAAGGCTGGATGCACCGTCTCAACTTATACAGGCCAACGGAACACACCCTTCAGGCCAGAAGGAAACTTGCGCGGTTGAAATTCTTGTTTCATCTTCAACAAGGACAGACTTGCATACTAGACCCGTTGCAATATATTTCCCTTTAGCATCAAGAACTACGCGGCACAGACATCAGTTTTAACTAACACCCATTTTTGCGCATACTAACATGTTTAAGTTGAACTTTTCCTCCGCACTAGTAGCAACTGGAACGGCTTACCTCTCGAACTATTTATCACCACCAACATTGTACAAGATCTCGAACGTCTTGATAACTAGCACGTTTGCTTTGTACATTGCTGCACTTTCATCCTTTTCGCATGGGCATTAAGATTTTATAAAATTTCATACTACATCTGGATACCAGGTCATTTTGTATCAGTGCATGAGTGAACCACATGCTGCTTGATGGTTGCTGTTCCCCTCCCCTCCCCCTTTTTTTTTTTCAATATATATATATCCTGTATATTTCCTAATTGGTTGTTGTAAACCTTTTAATGTCATGTTATTTGTTTGTTCTGGTATGTGTGAATGAATATGTTGTACCCGACTCCTACTTGGGCCTTTAATGGCCTGTAATGTCCTCTAAATAAAAAAAATATTAAAAAGACTAGGACACATAAGACAAAGTATGAGGAAATGGATACGCGGTGTGCCATATATGCCAAGGGGAAGAGGAGACAATAGAACATGTACTGTTGAGCTACACAGGGCTTACTCCCACCCTCCCAGAGGGAGCGACGGATTTAGTTGGAGTGCTAGGGTTTGCAGACGAGAATTGATGATAAGTACACTTTAATAACGAAGAGGAGATTGAAAGACTGGTAGAAATTATCTGGGGAGTATTGAATGACATACAACTAACTAACACAGCTGGGGACAGGCAGGAAAGAGGAAAATTGGAACTCCCTCCTGCGTGGCTCCGGCCCAAAGTCTCAACCCTGTCTTCCAGTGGGCCCAGTGTTGGGGAAACGCCAACTAGGTTTGACCAGAGGAAAATTAGCTTTGTTTGAGCACCTTGCCTCTACATCAATTGTTTTTCTCTCCCCACTTCTGAAAATTTTTTTTTTTTTTGCCTTAGTTTAAGGTTATTTAACGTCATGGAAAGCTAAATAGGTATACCTACCCATACAAAATGATTAGGAAAGGATGCTTTAACCAAGAATTTACACTTGGAGCAACTCTTTAATATATGGCATTGCAGTAAATAATTATGGTCAATGACAGTTCAGGCTCCTGCTGAATGTTTGAGCTAAAAAAACTATACAGAGGAGAGAAACAAAATGCCCATGGCATGAAAGCACAAGTTATTGAACATACCAGCAAAAACAGAACAATGAATTAAAAAGGGCCAGTGCTAAGAAAGTACAGAGGATTGAACATAACAGCAGAGAGATAGCACATAATTTTAAAGAAATGCCAGTATTCACAAAATGCAGGGGTTGAATGCAGCAGCCCAAAAACAGTGAATAGGCAAAAATTTCAGTGCTGAGGAAGTATAGAAGGTCACATACAGTCTCCTGCAATATGAAAGAACCACTGGGAGCGCGTGGCCAAGATGGTGGCTGGCGGGGGCTCTGCGCGTGCTCCGGCAATCGCATTCTACCCAAACGGGAAAGCTCAGCCAGGGCTCGGCTAAAGCGCTACACACGCTTATCAGTTTCCCCGTCAATGCGATTATTCTCACTCTGTTAAAGTGAGAGATTTGCGCCATCCTTCTAACCAATGAATGCACTCTTCAACAAATTTTATCCTTTAAATATAGGACTCAGGTATTACTTTAATATTTGTTTATTTGGCAGCGCCTGTTTCCACATTTCACATCAGAAACGACTGATAAGAAACAGAGATGACTAGCCCAGTTTCGAGCCTTCGTGGCAATATCTCTGGGCATGACGCCGGTGAAGCGCGCTCTTCCGCCAAACCGGTACCAAAAACTCTTAAGGGTGCGCGTGTGATGAAACCTCTGGGCAGAACCAACCAGAGTGACAAGGGAAGTGGAGAGGAGGTAAAGGTGAAGGAGCCGCAGAGACATTCTCATTGGTCTGTCATGAGCAACATCTTTTTGACGACTAATTCAACGTCACGCGCACCCTCTCCGTCTTGCTCGCTAAAAGTTATGTCCACACTCAGAAACAGAACAGGAAGCATTCCCGCTTACAGCTAAAAGTGCACCTTTCTAGTAGCCGTGATGGGGTGACCCTGAGGGGCCGTGATGTGAATAACTGGCCGTGAGTGGGACCTCCTCGTGAATATGAGTAACCATGATGGGGGCGAGTTTGAGGGGACATGATGTGATTGGCTATAAGTGTTTGGCACAGCTGAACTCTATGACGTGAAGAGCTGTCACTTTTGAATGGCGGTGTACTCTGTGATGCGATTGCGAATGACTTTGATGGGCTTCAGATTTTGGTGATGTGACGGTGAGTGGGTCCTGAAAAGCCGACCTATGCTCCTCGCTTTCCGTTTTTTTTTTGGTTTGGAGACCACCTTTATACATGTTCAGGCCTGGTTGAGCCCGAGTGAGTGTCTGAGTGTTGTTCCCTTGGAGGAGAATGGAATCGCCTGAAGCGCACGTAGCGCCCCTGCCCGCCGCCGTCTCGGTCACGCGCTCCCAGTGGGTCTCTCATATTGCAGGATACTGTACCAGCACAGAGGTAGTTCATAGGAGGGAAAGGGGGTAAGGGGGGGGGAGGGGAGAGAAAACGAGTGGGAAAGCACAGGGGATAAAACTTGTCAGTACAGGGATAGGAATAAGAAGTGCTAACATGCCAGTACTGGGTCTGTACAGGGGAAGAAACGTACCGGTGACAGGGGCGCCGTTTGCACCAGAGCCAGTGGCAAAGTAGTTGAAACAGCCCGGGTCAGACTTTGCACTTTGGACGCTGCTCAGACTCCCCGACTTCTGCAGGGCCACGGAGCTGGAAAAGCTTTCCGCGCTGTTGCATCGTCTTCCCAAGAGCCTGGAAGTCGACTTCGTCCGGGTTCTTTTGGAGTCAACCCCGTTGACGTGCGCCTTATCCTTGGGCACTTCGTTTGGATGGACGAAAGGCATGAACACTTTCTCCGGCGAAATGCTGCCATCAGCTGCGAGATGCCCAAAGAAAGTGTCGTTAAAGAAAAGCTTATAAACAACAGTGGATCCTGCACGCGGGAAGTCAAAACAAAACAAAGAAGAGACGGCCTTACTTCGTTCAACGCAATTTGGCATCTCGCAGAACGTGAAACGACTTCACGCGAAGTAGCACGGGGTAGTCCGGCACAGCATTGCGTGAAGAGCGGTAGCGGCGGTAGGGTCAACTCGTCTGAAATTCGGGGTTCGCGAATGACTGGTCGACGGGGTCAGGTGGTTGTTCAGCGATCATTGGAGAGCTGTTCGACAAACGACACTTCATTTACCTATCGCATTTCATGCGATTTGTAATGTTTATGTTTTGAAATCAGGTCGCGATGTCTACGTCGACTGTGCCGATTGGTTATTCCAGGTCTTCCTGGCTCGCTGGAATCCAAGTCACAAGTTACTCAACACCAACAGTTATATTGGTTATATTATATAAATTTAAGGAACAATTAATATGGTTCAATAAAACTTAGTTTTATTTATTTAAAATAGCGAATTAAAAATATAAAATGCTTACTTTATTTTGCGTAAGTTAGCGGCAGTTCATGTGTGACGCCGACGACACTAGAAATCAATATGGCGACGCCCACGTGGGTTTTGATTCTGTACGCATCGGGTGCAGTTTTGCTGGTGTGATTTTGTTTCAGTACGAGTGAACATCAGTTCGCGGTTAAGCGGTTGAGCTGTCTTTTCGTCATGAAACAGAGAACCAATAACAAGCTTCCAAACAACCTGCCCCAGTTGCAGAACCTCATCAAAAGGGATCCGCTTTCTTACAAAGATGAGGTGAGTGCTTCCGTGGGGATCGTGCCTGCTGACACTCACGTTTATTTTCCTTAGACGTAATCTGCAGTATTTGCGAAAGTTTGGGGCTCGTGATAGCGTATTGTTAGTGACCTTGGAGATTCGTGCAGTGTGATCCGGCCGAACATTGCTTGTTGTAGTCACTCGGGGACATCTGTCAGCGTAGGAATATCTTGGAACATCTTACGTGGAGTCGATGTCATCTGTTTATATCTACGACCTATTCTAAAGTGTGGGGTTTCTTCAATTTTTTTTCGATGTATTTGTATTTCTTAGTTAACTCTGTAAAGTTAGGTCACCACAGAAGGCTGCAGGCCCATACCCGTAGGTTTGTAACGCCTCGCAAATCACTAATAGGTATGTATATAGATGAGTAAAGCTATACGCACTCCGGAGTGCATTTCGGACGAGATGGCTATACGCACTCCGCCGAAAACTCATGCCCGTCGGGCCACCCTTTTCGAACGGCGCGTGTATCACTGGGGAGCGTGTTAACCCAGCCCTCGCCTGTGTTCACGCCGCTTCGCGGCGACAGTATTGGCTGCTAATTACAAAACGTAACCAGTACACGCCGCTTCGCGGTGTCCGGCCGGCAACCCAAGCCCCGCTGTCCCTGATCGCACCTCCGGAAAGGGAGCCCCATTTAATTCTGCGAAGTTTAGTCGACAACATTATTGCAAGAAAGAAATGTCGTAAACATCGCATTATGCCTCAATAAAACAAAAGGAACAAAAAAAAAAGTACGCCCACCGGGGATTGAACCCGTATCCACTTAGCGTACAAAGCGGACGCCATAGCCCCTATGCTACGCCATCGCTGAAAAAACTCGTGAGACCATTCGTTTTATACGAGTTTAGCGGAGTGCGTATAGTCATCTCGTCCGAAATGCACTCCGGAGTGCGTATAGTTTTACTCATATAGATACCTGCACACATACAAGAAAGATTAGCGGAGGAACGGGTAAGAAAACGCGTGTCAGCTCGTTTGTCACCCGAGCGCCGAGTGCCGTTTGGATTAGGAATGACTTCCGGCGGCATTCAATCCTTGCTGTTTGTGGCAGAGTCATGACACTCGACCCTGGTTTACTTGTCAACATTCCAGTTCCACCTTCAACTCCAGTACTACCAGTCACTCCTGCAGGCATTTCGTCTGCATCCCACGGAACAGAACAAGGCGCTCGAGGAGCTTGTCATGTTCCTCGCGCAGGTATGGATGGATAAAGGACCATGCTAGCGGTGTCATCTAGTTGTCCTGCCTCCAGTGCAGGCTTCCTACCTTCGGTGACTCTTATCGTAGAGCGCCGAGTGTGCGTGCTCAGTCAAAACACAATGGATGGCAACGAGCATGTGTGTTGGAGGCGGGGCATCGGAAAGAGATGCGCTGTCATTCTTATCTCGGCGGTGACAATGACCGTCACAGCGATACTCACTGGATCATGCTCAGTTGGCAAACCTCCGGCGAGGCATAGAGCCATTTTCTGCCCCCATTAAATGTCACCGATGAATGTGCCATCTTTTTATCACAGTGTGACCAAGAATGGCCACTGCATGCACTTCAATCAATTGTTGATGAACATGGGAAGGGGGGGGTGGGGTTTGGCTTCTGCGAGCAATCATTGTCAACGGAAGTTGGTCAGCTGACAGTGTTCTACTCTTACGACGTTGGTTCCCAGTTAATATGAAGTAACGCCTTTCCTCTACAAAATCACTGCAGGCTTCTTTTCTTTTTTTTTTTTACTTTTTGTCAGCTCGGAACATTTGAGGATTTCGTCCAGAATATTGCGATTGTCGATAAAGTTCGTGAAATAAAGTATTATTTTATTTTATTTTTTTTACATGGAGGTGTGGTTGTAAAAGTTGTTCTGCAAACTCAAATTCAACTATGTCACAGAATCAAAGAATCTGTGATTCTTAAATTCTGATGATATTAAACGTTTTTGTAGGCTATCGAACTGGGTAAAAGCAGTCGTGCAAAAACCTAGAAAAGAATGTGACTATGGCAGGCACTCTGAGTTATGTGTCAAACACACCTTGATTGCAGGTATCCTAGTAGAACAATGAGCCAACTAACACTTGTGCATGCTCCCTAATTGTGGTGAATAACCTATGCTGCTCTTCACGAATTCGTTTCGATGCGGCTTTGTCGGCAGGTGAGCCAGTGCTTCGAAGAGGACATGAAGCTGTTTCCCCAAGAGATTATGGATCTCCTGAAGAACTACAGCACCCAACTTGATTCTGAAATGAGGATGGTAAGAAACTACTAGTCTCTACAACTTGTGGAGAGCCTGAAGCTCTGTTTTTGAACATAGTATCATATTTTCGATTGGGTATGTACGTGATAAGAAACATGAAAGTTTCATTGCCCTTTGAACTCCTTGCGGCAAGAAACCGTAATCGTTGCACTGGTGCTGGCATACACGACTCTCAACTTCAATAGCGGTGCTCGGTCACGAGCGAAAGGCAAGATAGGTTGCTCAAGTAGAGTAAAGCCGGAAACACATTTGCGAAAAAAAAAGCTGAATTTTGTGCGAAAACCGCACACGAAAATTGCACGGCGTAGCTTCTCCCTTGCTCCTCCCGTTTTCCGAAATCGGGAGCGGTTTGAGAGATCTGTAGTGCCAGCTATTTTCGCACGGCGCCTCGAATTCCGGGCGGTGGAGCTCGGTGAGCGAAAGCCCGGAACAGGACGGAACAACAAGATAGGATCGGCTCGAAACATGGCGGCTCGCGCAGCTTCGGAAGCAGCGCAGGCAACATTGTATGCCATTCCTGCGTTCTCATCTCAACCTTCGGAGGAAACCCCTTCTGTCTCTGTTTCAAAGGGTGGTGGTCCAAAGGCTCGCGTGGCATTCCACGAGCTTTTAATAGCTGAAGCTTTTAAGAGGCACGAAGTATGGGGACGCCATTTCGCCAGACTACCGGAGCAGCCTCGTAAGGTCGGAGCATAGAAAACCGCAGTGCATTGCGATTTCCGCGCCGCGCATTCCACCTCATGTGGCTCGTCTTCCAAAGTTACGATTTTTGCAGTGCTGATTTCCATCCGATTTTCAGTTCGTTTTTCTGCAAATGTGTTCCTGGCTTAAACCTCTATGATTCTGTTATTCACAGGAGTCTGGTGCTTGGAAATGAGCCCGCAGGAATTTCTGTTCAAGCTCCTGCAAGTTACTCTCAGAGGAGTCTGGAGAGAAACTCCTGTGACATTGTCAAAAGGAGTTTGTACTTATCCATGCACTTGATTTTTTTTTTTCTGGTATAGTAATAACTTTGTTTGAAATGGCAGGTTAAGGAGAGTTAATTGAATAGGAACCTATGCTGTGCTTCTTTTCTTTGTCTAGAAGTCTTTGTTGATGTCCCTTTGATCTGTGAGCAACATTACTAGATCGACTGAGTTGCAGAGCTGCCCAGAGACACTGCTTCCACCCTCAGCACCTCCTCACTCCCGCAAAGAATGGCCTCCCATTATTCGAAGTGTCACGACAAAGGGCAGAAGTGGTGGCATTGCCCCCCCCCCCCCCTCAGATATTTTAAAAATTTAATGTAAACAATAGGAGGAGGGGGTGGAAAATCGCTCTCGCCTCCTTGCCGCCGACATCGTCGCCCTCCCATGTCCCATATAGTTCCGACGCCTCTAACTACAGCATACTTTATAGAATACACAGGTTTTAAAGCATGGCCTCTGGATGGCGCTTCAACATAGTTTCTCCAAGGAATAGAGTTTTGCATCATAGCCTCTAGATGGCACTTCAAACGACGGATGGTGGCCTCTGGGAGGGAGAGAGGGGGCTTTGCTTCTCCACGGAAGTTGCGCTGCTGAGTTCATCCAGCTAACATTAACTGTGGGTCAGGAGTGTCCCTTTGGTGGGGCTTGCAGAGCTGAAGCAAGGCAACTTTTGTTGCCCGTTGCCCGCAGACATTTTGCCGTGCCCTCATCCTGCTGCGGAATAAGGGGCTCCTGCAGCCGACAGACCTCCTCGAGTTGTTCTTCAGCCTTCTGAGGTGCCAGGACAAAGCGCTGAGGGCATTTCTCAAAAACCACATCATCATGGACATCAAGAACACCAATGCAAAGCGGAAGGATGCCAAGCTGAACACGGTACCTTGCCTCAATCTGTTTTATGTCAGGTTTCAATCGTTACGGTGTACTGTTTTAAAGAAGTGGGCTGTCGGAAGCAATTTTGAATAATGGTAGCCATTGTACACATGCATTTTCCGATTTTGATAAGAAAACAAACAGTAGAATCTCGAGAATGTAACACCTTATTTCTAAGGTGTTGCATTTTGGGGATAGTGCTAATGCTCTCTCGGGCCGCGGTGGATGATACGAATGACAGCGCCAACCATCTCGATTTTAAAAATATCAAGGGACATTAGGGTAAACAGCATTGCAGCGCTTCTGCCACTCGGGCAGCTATATCGGTATTTCAAGAAAGGGCACCCTGATATTCCATTCTACTAGCCTCAGATCACATTCCATTAAGCCATGAGCGACCCCTTTGCGCAGCCGCAGTAATCACGGCCAGCCGCTGCTGCGTGAGAAATTGTGAATGCCACAGTAGCATGCCTAGAGAGCTAGGGCTAGGGTGTTCTACTCTAGCCCTAGCTGAGGATTTTTACTTACGTCTAGAGCTAGGGTAGAAAAACACCGATCTGGGAGGCAGTGCAATACCGGCGGCATTGCACTGCCTCCGGGATCGAAGCAAGCTTCTCATCCAGAGTCGTCTGTTCTCACCCAGTATTGATGCATATCTAATTACCTTTCTGGAGCCTGTTTTTGGATAATACGATTTTCGGATGATATAAATATTTCCCGGACCCTGAGATATTTGTATCATCGAGATTCTATTGAGTATATACTGATTGCTTCAACATAAAAAAGTTTGTACTATTCTTTATCATGGGTTGCTTCATATCAATAGTACGGTACTTGCAGAAGACCATCACAGGGTGCGAACAACACTAGAGTGGTGCCGGCATTGAGGTTCCAATGCGCCGAGAAACTGAAGGAGAGAAGGAGACAAGAGTGTGTGGGGACGTCGGAACACTGAGCTATGATTTGAATTATTAGTGGCTAGACCTAAAGCTAGCTGTCTTCATCTCCACTGCAGTCATCGAACGCATTCAAATGCGAAAGCCAAATGCCGGTCACTGGCGTTCCGCGTTTGACAAGTGCAGGGGAGGCACTGCACTTGTCGTTACTAATCATTCCCACTAATCGTTCCAACCAGAGCTCGGCGTCCTGATGTCCCCCCATGCTCTCGCCTCCTCTTCTCC
This sequence comes from Ixodes ricinus, assembly GCA_037355805.1. NCBI lineage: Eukaryota > Metazoa > Arthropoda > Arachnida > Ixodida > Ixodidae > Ixodes > Ixodes ricinus. The sequence goes on from JAZHYW010023707.1 coordinate 183,663, forward strand.
CTCAGTTTCTAGGTGCATAGTAGTAAAGATAGCGACATAGTGAAGGTTTTTTTTTTCTTTTCTTAGAAAGCTGACTTCACTCTATACAAAAGTTTTATGTATTAATATTTGGTTGCGAAAATCCTGTACTAGAACTCCGTTACTTCCATTTTTTCGTGCATTCCACATTCCATGTAATAGGTCATCTGCAGTTAGCAGTACAAATGACATGGCATTCCTCCACTTTCTTTTTCGTCCTCTAGACTTTGCAAAACTTTATGTTTACCATGCTGAAGGACAACAACAAAGTCGCCGCCAAGACGTCGCTCGTAAGTAGATCTCGCAGCTTGGCCCTGATACTTCTGTTTGCCTAGATTATGGGTTCCCAAACTGGATCCTAGGAACCCAGCCCCCCCCCCCCCTCTTCCCCCCCCAAAAAAAACAACCTGGGGTTTTCCTGAGCTCCTAAATTTTCTTGGTCGTCCCTACTCCCCAAGTGGTTCCTCTCGTGATATCTTGCGACCTCTTGTGATATTTTACGACGAGGGAGCTCCCGACGCCATCTATGAGATGGCCCTGGAACTGCATTTCACTAGAGCGAAGGTTTTGCTCTAGTGAAATGCGAAGGTTGTGAGATCAATTGTACTTACTATTCATGAGAAATGATTGTTTATAACATTGGCTAAAAGTTTTTGAAGCCAATAGTAAAAGAATAATTCACAAAAGAAATGTACGGAAATCTTACGTATTTTTCTATCCGATAGAGATCGCAAGAGGTCGTAAGGCACTAGGTTGTAAGCAGTCACAAGAGTGAACCAGTCTCAAGCCATCCATTGATGCATAACTATGGGCATTATTCTGTAGGTTTCTGCAGTGCTTTATAATTGCATGAATGCTAAGACAAGGAGGGCTCACTTGGCTGCCATTCAAAGGAGACGGGGGGGGGGGGTATTCTTCGAGATCGAAAAGCTTGAAAATCCCTGCTTTAAATGCAGCATAGTGGGAACAGGGGCGGATCTATGGGTCAGGTTTGAATGGGGGGGGGGGGGGTAATAATAAAAGAATTGGGAGGGGGAGGGCACTTGCCGCCCCCCCCCTTCCCCTCCCAATTCTTGCTAAATCTGTCCATGAGTGCGAAACTGAGAATTTGGTTTGAAACTTGTGCGTGTTTTCGTGGCAGGATGTTATGATTGCCCTGTACAAGAAGAACATCTGGAACGACGCCAAGACGGTGAATGCCATCACCACGGCATGCTTCCACAAGACGACAAAGGTCTGCTTTGATGCAAGCGAGCGTCGCAACGTTTTCTTGACGAAACGTACGGTTTCCTTCAGATCATGGCGACGGCTCTCAGGTTCTTCTTGGGCAGCGACGACGCAGCGGAAGAAGAGGACTCTAGCAGTGAATCGGAGGTTTGTGGTAAACCAGCCACGTGGTATCATTATAGAGCCCCAGAACATTTCCTTCCTGGTAATGCAGTTCACATGATCATCGTTTTTAAGTTGTGCAGCTTTGAGGAAAATGCAGAAATGACGTTAGGCCTGCCTTCTAAGTATCGAGAGCAAAGTGATAGTTGTTCTTGGTCTTGAAGGCTTGACTTAAAGGGCAACTCCGGCCAAAATTCAAAAGGAAACAAATTACTGGTATCGCTTTAGTGACACAAAATACGACCCCAGCCAAAATATTATGTCAAGGGGACGCGGCATTCCCAACTACTGCCGATAATAAAAATGCGACCCGCTGCGAGCAGCCGCTCGCTAAGCGGGTTGCCAGCGGGTCACCGATCGCTAAAGTAACCTTGAGCCATGACGTCACTACTCGTTCTCTTTTTTTTCCCGCCGGTCCAGACGGGCTTGCCCGTTGCGCGGTCGAGCGGCGTAAAGTGCGCTTCTTTGAGACGCTACCGCCGCTACTTCGGCTGGTGCTTGGAGTGGTTAGCCGTTGCTTTTATTTGTAGCCCGTGTAGCTTCGGTATAGCCTTTTGTTTATTTGCTTGTGAGGACTCCAAAGCTCGTTTTACCGAGCAGGTCGGTGCGCACTCGCGCGTGTCGTGGTGTTAGACAGAAGCAATCTTTCTGCGAAGTTAGTCAGCACATGGCAGTGGGTCATGTGCATATGGGTTAAGGCTCCAGCATTCATCGTCTTTGAGATGTCTTCACTAAACGACGTATCTGCTGGAAAAAAAGAAGAAGCCCGCTCAGTTTAGGAATTGGCACACAATCTTTACGCGGGGATTTAAAATCAAATGCTTTATTTATCCCATATGGAAAAAAAGAAACGGAGATAAAAAAATAAAAAAAGCATTTGTGGGTTGTTGATATACGTCCTGCATTAAATTAGTGAAAAGGATGATTCCAGCCGAACCACAGCAAAGACGTGAGGTAAAACATGCAGTCAACATACCAGTGAACTTCGCATTACTAAGTGGCATGTCTCACACAAAAGGTAAACATGATAAAAGTATCCAGATGAATAAAGCAGTCATTGTCAAATGCAGTGTTGAACATGGAGCATTGACGCTCCGTTGAATGGGGAATGGTAGGCATGTAGACTACAACCACTAACTAGCTCCAGTCACAAGCTTTTTTTTGGTGTGTGTTTCTTGTGTGACTTTTGAGTGCGACAAGCCTTTTCTTTGATATTTTCACAAATTGGATCCACCACCTAGACAAACTGATGTGGTAAATTACAGTGTCGTGACTTACAAACTCGCTTTTTACGCACCACAGTAAGAAAAAAAAAAACGAATAAACAAACGTATACAGCCCAGCACACACGTGTACGGAGGCCGCGGCCCGTGCCGGAGAGCCCCAAAGCTTTGTGTGTGGGACTGACCCCCAGCGCGAAAGCGAGAAGCCTAGGTACGAGTACGGACAAGCGCATGCACGGCGAGGGCCCCCGAGTATTGTACGTCACTGGCAGTGCGGCGTATAGAGCAATGCCGCTCCATCCTTGGAGCCTTGATGACAATTTAGGCCTAGAGACGAGTGCGGACAAGCGCACGCAAGGCCACGGCCGCCGGGTACAAAGTGAATCAACGCCTGCCGCGCGCGCATTCCTCCGCTCATACAAACAGCAACAAACAATCAGGGTATTTTGCCGCAGAAAGTTACTTCCGCCATTTCAGCAAAATAAACGACTACGGTTTTGATTTTGGTGCACATCATAACCACTACCGTAGTCGAAGCGGAGGGGTAGTGAGATCGGCATCCTACACCGGCACCGAACGAGTTCACTCACCTGCCAGTCGCTAGTTTTTGGGTATACGCACTAACTATTGCTGTGTATGCTGGATATCTACCACATATACAGAATTAAAACGAAAGCAGCTTACCTTTTTAAACGGCTAGCGCCACAGAGGCAGCTGCCGCTTGGACCGCATACTCGTTGAACAAGAACGACAGTGACGTCAAGTCCGCCTAGCGGCTGATTTCCAGTGTTGCCGGGACCTCGAGCGGCTAGTTTCGGTTTTGTCTACCGCGCCCCAAACAAAACTTTGAGGCGTCGATATCTTTAAAACTACGCACAATACCGAGAAAAAAATTACACCTTGTAACTCAGGGACGCTGACTGCGCTAAAAACAGTCATAATCCCAAAATCGAAACTATGAACCGGAGTTGCCCTTTAACGAGGCACGGTTTGAACGTGCTCTTAGGTTGAGACATTTCTGGTTACCTGTCTTGAAGCACCCTAGATAGCAGTATGTTTTATTTGTGTCATTGTGAATTCCGGAAAACATGCAGTCAGCTCTGTGATACCATTGTTTGTGTAAGCTAGAATTTTGTGAGGGAGGGACTAATCGCTGCCAAAAGTTTAGTGTAATGTTAGTAAATCAGCATAACTTAGCATTTATCATGAGGTCAAAGTTAGACAAAGAGTAAGAACACCAAAGGGACAAAAGATCGACATTCGCAGCTTTCGGGTGTTATTTTTTCAGTCTAAGCATTACCTTCTTCTAAGCACTCCCTGCTTCCTTTTTCATGAGGTCATGTTGACGGTTTATTCCAAAGCTTATATCACCACGGTCGGGTTGGGTGCGCTGAACACCTGTACTCCATTCACCCCTTAGCTGAGAGAGTGGTGGAGGCTATGTACTCGTTAAATCAGTCATGTTGCCGCTTGCAGAGCTGAGAGGTAACATTACTTTGTTCTTCTAGAAGGTTTGTGTTTACTGTTACCCTGAGTGTTCGACGCTCGAACATTCTAGGCCGAATGTTCGAGATACCGAGCGTGGTAGGTGAGGAGCCCAACGTGGCCTTGACAAGAAACAGACTTGCGCAGCCAGCTGTCACGTCGACACCTCAACGCTCGCTCCTGCTTTCCAGACGCTCGTTCGTTCTTTTGTTTCTGGCAGACGTTCGCCAATTCAACCTTTATTCTTCAGTTTTATGTTTGTCGACCCTTTTCCGTCCCGCGACAGTATGTTCATCTTTCGCCACATGATCCCACCCCTGCTCATACCCACATGCAGAGAGGGGGGTCGGGTGATGGAAAGGAGGCGGTTGTGATTGGTTCGGCGGCGCGTAGCTCCCACCGCACTGTCAGCTTAGCGGTGAACAACGTATAGGACGAGCGTGTTGACTGAAACTTTGTTTCCGTGTTTACTTCTCGCTCCTTTTTAGGAGGAGGGCCCCAGCATCAAGGAGATGATCATGGCGCACCGGGTGAACAAGAAGTCCCGCAAGCGCAAGCGGCTGCTTGACAGGAGCAAGCAGGCCAAGAAGGTTGGTCCGCCTGTCTTCGGTACCCGAACACGAGCTCAGTTTGTAGGAGCTGCGACGTAAATGAAGTAGGCCGACTTCTTCAACCAGACCCTACTAACGGCACTCAAAGGTCTTTTGAGCAACATAATGACTAAGCACATTTTCGGAATACTCTCTCCTGGCACGTTACCTATTATCTCTAAATTTGAAAGAGCCGTTGAGAAAACGGCAAATGAAGGAGTTACGCCTAAACCAACATTCTAATTTTCCCGCACAGTACAGTGGGGTGACGTCATGTGTTGTAGAACTTGCAGGTCGAGCAGGCAGTCTAAAAAAGGCAGTGATGTGATTGCTGCGCCAATTGCGCCAAACTGCGCCAAATGGCTAACCTTGCTACATCCTGCTACATTTTGCCAAAATATTGGTAATCTGCGCCAAGCCTGCGCCAAAAATCCAATTTCGGTCGCCTTTTAAAACCGAAACTGAACTGAGTATACCGTAATTGAGCATGCGTGTGTTATGTGGCTCAAGCGGCTGCCCAGACACAAAGTTCCCTGCATCAATTGTCCATCCGGTCTTGCATGGTTTTCCCCGCCGTCTCGCGTTTCGCGCTTTCGTTGTCTCGTGGTTCTCGTCTCGCATCTTTTTATTAAATACTCTTCCAACGATAGACGTGAGTGTCTGCGGACGCTCCGGCGATAGCGTGCCGAGTACCAGCCATGCCGTCAGGCTGTGAAACGAAACCATGTTTTTGCGCGGCGGGAGTTACTTTGTGAGCTGAAGCACTCGCTCCTCAAATCAACGCCTGTGGGAAAACTACTGCGTGTCCCAAATAGCGGCCAGACTCTTTAAATCGACTTCAAAAATCGTTTTTTTTTAACCTATCGCGTTCCGATTTTGTACAGCGTTGCACAAAGGTGGCGAATTTTTTCTATAGAATTATGAAAGCCAAACTTACCTGAGCAAAAAGTAAAAAAAAAAGAGAAAAGAAAAAGCTTTAATTTTTATGAAAAGGCAACGAAGCCACCGGTCTTCCAAACCATAGGGCGCCCTATGGTTTGAAGACCGGTGGCTCGTATGTTTCCATAGGAGTTAAGCCTTTTTGTTTTTTTACTTTTCCCTCAAATAAGTTCGCTCCTTTGCTAACGTTACCAAAAAAATGTACCACCTGTGGCCACCGGTGTACAAAATCGTAGCAGCGATAGGCTAAGAAACCAATTTTTGCGGTCGATTTAAAGAACCTGGCCGCTATTTAGGAGGACGAGGATATATTTGATCCCTGCCTTCCATTCACCGTGGTCGCGCGACGTCGGGTGTTGCCGTCCCCACGTCGCTGCAGACATGGCGCTTTCTAAAATGAAATTAAGTACCGCCGCTGGCGCATGTTCAACATTCCTGTTGTTTAAATCATACGTTACTACGACAATTCCTCTTTAACTCAAAGATTGCTGTGTTGAAGTCTTGATTACCTAGGTTTCTCTCGGTGGCTTTCTTTAGAGAGGGACCGAAAAAAAAGTTTGCCGCCAAAGAAAGTTGGTGAAGAGAAGTGAGCTAAAGCAAAGAAGGCAATGTCTGCACGCTGTACCCGCACAGTGCGCTTGTTTGTCTCGAGTTCAGTTGTTGCACAAAGCGCTCCAAGAACTTTTTGACCCTGGTTCGCAATGACGGGCAACTGCAAGCCCTGCCGAAGTTGCCCTCACGTGCATGCGAACATGATTACATGGCAGAGGCACCAGCCGGGACGCTTGCAATCCATTGTTTTACTTTTTGCTTACTTTTTGACGAAAATCTGGCGCGTCGGGACCAAGAAAAACGGTGGCAAGCTGGTTTCCCGGAATTGCTCGGCAGTGCCTACAGCACTGTACACTTGTGGGATGACTCAGCAGTAAAAACACGAGCAGCGAGTTCCGTCACAACACGTCACATCAGAACACAACACACACAATGTGCACTTCTTTCTTACAGCGCTCAGAACGCGAATATTTTTATTTTTCCAAAAATATCTGCTCCAAAAGCCACTCTTACTGCTCCGAAACACTGTCTTGGCTGCTCCAAAAGCCACATTTGCTGCTCCAAAAGACTGTTTTGGCTGCTCCGAAGGTGCTCCAAAATGGCTTAGGCCAATCACATCACTGAAAAGGCAATACGTATTTTGTGCTCTCATTTTTCGTTTTGCTGGCATGAGCTTCCCCGGCATTCACTTCACACCATCAAACGACTTGTGACCCGTCAGAAACAAGCTGTATGGCCCCCATGTGACAATTGACGTCACATTTTCAGTGTCTCCAGTAGAACCTCTCAGCCTCTCAAACCAAAATGTTAAAAAAGCTTTAAAAAAAAAAAAAATATTGGGATTTGTAGTTTGGGTTACTATTTCAGATATGTCTATTAATCTGTTAAACCAATCTTGAGGCAAATAAGTGAACTGATGGGGTGAAAAATTTTTTTCCGGTGAAGAGTCACGTTTGCAATGATACATAACTAGGATTCAATGTTTTCGGAGTTTATTTTTCGCGAAATCCGGAAAGTATTTTTTGGAGTTTATTTTTGTAAGATTTTCACATTTCTGAAATTCAAAGGTTATTTCATTGTACATTACTAGTTAAAAAAAATAAAAAAAAAGTCTGGGTGTTTTGATTTGTTGTTTTGAAGGAATCTTGACGAGCTGAAAGGAAAGCCCCTTTTGTCAGTAAGTTCGAGGTTTTAGGGGAAACTGAAGCGGCGTCTTCTCCGGTCCTTGTTGGTTTATCTGTAAAACACCGTCTTTTTTTTAGGGGAAACTGAAGCGGGGTCTTCCCAGGTCCTTGTAAAGTTTATCTGTAAAACACCGTCTTTTTTTTCCTTTTCTTTTTTTGTTGTGACCTCAAACTTTATAGAGCTTTTTGGATAAATCTGAACTGACAGAAAAATTACCGGCTAGTGTTTTCCGTTTTTTTTTTATTTATCCAAAAACATGGAACCCTACACATAGCTAATAACATACAGCATCTACTAACAATAGGTGACACAGGTACCAACAATAAGTTGCATATGTTAGCAGTAGATACATGTACTACTAACAATGATTGCATGTGCTAGCAATTGAAGTCAATGGCAATTCTACTTTTGTTGACTCGGTTGTCTGTCCACACAGAAAGCGAAGAAGGACCACAAAGCTCAAGTGTTCAACTTCTCGGCGTTGCACCTCATTCACGATCCTCAGTGTGAGCTGCTTTTCGTGTTTCTTTTTCCGGTTTTGCGTTTTTATACGTCTAGCCATGCATTGAGAGGTATCGTTTTTCTAATCTAAGCTTCCGGGCCTTTTCGAACAAACGATGGCTAATTGACGTCTCTTTCCCATCCAGCCATGGCCGAAAAGCTGCTCAAGTTCCTCCAAGACATGAACGAGAAGTTTGAGGTGAAGTTGATGGTCATCAACCTCATCTCTCGCCTCATTGGCATTCACGAGGTTCGTTGAACGCGTCTCATTAATGTTTGCCTTTAGCCAGCCCCTTCATTCGATTGGTTCATCGTACGAATGTCACGGCGTATTCTTTTTACAGCTTTTCGTCTTCAACTTCTACCCGTTCATACAGCGGTACATTCAGCCACATCAAAGAGGTATGGTCATTTTGTGCTCTATATGCTTTGTCTCTAAATGGGTGGCTCTCTGGGCAGAGCACATTGTGCTATGATGTTTTATCTTGTAGTGTCACTTTTTGGTGGTATGCAATTTTGTTTTGTTGAGGCGTTTTCTGCTTCAGTGCGCTGCTTCATTGTTACAGAACAGCGAATCTATGCCGTTCAACTTTGCTCTTTGCGGCAAAGACTGAGGTCTAGAAATTACTAATAAACTTTGTATTCGACGACTTTGAAAACGAGAAAGTTGCGGTTCCGAAGAAAAAGAGGCCGAGCGAAACCACTCAAAAGAGTGACCTTGGGCGGCAAAATCGGGGCGCTACTGCATAGGACCATGTCTCGAAAAGTGCAATGCGAGAAATATTTCGGCGATCAATTAACTTCCTGCCCATAAAATAGTGTGTCTTTCATAAATAAATATTTGTCACAGAGCATGCTACAGTGTTACTGAGACCAAAATTTGCGTTCGGCGTCCGGAAAAAAAGCCTGGCACTCAAAAAGTTCATCTCTTTCTTTTTTTTTTCAGAGGTGACAAAGATCCTGCAGTATGCCGCTCAAGCGTCCCACGAACTTGTTCCTCCTGATGTAAGCCTTGACTGCTCATTTCACTTTTTGTTTCTATGCCGGCACGTCCTGTCTTCAGTAATAACTGCGTGCCATTATTTGTCGTACCGTCAGATCATGGAGCCCGTACTGATGACCATCGCCAACAACTTTGTCACGGAGCGCAACTCCGTCGAGGTCATGACAGTTGGGTGAGCTCGCCTTGGTTTTCACGTCTTGTTGCACGCTTGACGGTCGAATTGGGGGTTGTGTAAATTTTTGGAACGTGCACCTGGCATTCGTGAAAGATGTGGTTGACGTTTTGATGTACCTCGGCAGGCTCAACTCCATCAGGGAACTATGCTCCCGCTGCCCCCTGGTGATGAGTGCCGATCTCCTTCATGACCTTGCACAGTACAAGTCATACCGGGACAAGAGTAAGCAGCGTGACCCCTGTGGTCGTGTAACCCGTGTCGTGCGACTGCTTCTCTGCTTTCTCATGTTACGGAGGGCCCAAATATCCACGGGACAATGCTTTCGGTTTCTGGGTCCAAAAACTTGGCTTCTGGATTGCTGCCTGACGTGCATGCACAAACGTACTTCACTTGAGTGCAGGAGTGAATTTTAATACAGAAAAAAAATCTAATGCGTACTAGCACCCGTGCATATTTATGTGAACCAAAGACGTATCATAGATGTAACGCGACACGAAGGCATATAACTCTGCACTAGTGCAAAAGCATGTAAGAGCGAACAGAGAAAGATAAAAAAATATACCCAGACTAGGCTTTGCCTTTGCTCTTGTGAGGTATGATTGCGACTGTACTATGTATGTCAAAGGCACCAAATAGACGGTCATACTTCAGTGGCAGACTGGCTTACTTCTGTACAGTCGAATCTCGTTAATTCAAACTTTCTTAATTCAAACTTGCGGATAATTCAAACAAACATGCAGGTCCCATCCTATGTGTCTCTGTGGGAGGAAACTCCCGGTAATTCAAACTTTGCATTATTCAAACGAATTTTCAGTCCCGCTTGAGTATGAATTAACGGGATTCGACTGTATGTACATGCATGCAACAAATATTTGAATATGTCAAACTGAGTCATGTGGCCACAAAAAGTTTCCCACCTACGTGTGGCGTGTGAACAATTTAATTTTGCCGTGTGCTTGAAAACAGCCCATGGGCCCATCAAAGTGTGCTTCAAGTTTAATGCGGCATGCAACGGGAGAAATAAAAGAAAATCGTGCAAAAAGGCGAAGAACTTTAGTGCCACCATCTTATTTTTCCCTGGTGTGCTTGTACTTGTTTTGTACCAGCAGCCAGCATCATAGAATGGTGATTGTACCATCAACCCCCTGTTGTTCTCATATACAAACACACCAAGACTTCAGCACTCCATTAAAATTTCTAAGTAAGTTTACAACATGTCGATTAATTACCAGCTCGCCTGCACTCTATCACTGCTTACAACTCTTTAACATTGACTAAATGTTGTTTCTGTCCTCAGATGTGTCCATGGCTGCTAAGTCACTGATTCAGCTCTTCAGGACCGTCAACCCTGACCTTCTGGCTCGGAAGTTCAGGGTGAGTTTGATCTGTCCAGTCTTGTTCTGCATTTGTAAAGAGTGATTGGTCGAGACACCAGTGATTAGGTCACAATTTGGTTGTTGGCATGTAGACATACATACTTCTTCTATTACAGCCTTCTTTTTAAAGCAGTTAAATCAGATTTCCGGACTTCGGTCAAAGATTTGTGGAAGTCGCCCTCTGACACTTCTGAAGTAAAGAACAGAAAACCGATTTCGCCTGCGTGTCCTAGTTGTTGCGTAAAAAAAAGATAAATATTTGCATTTCGGGCACCCCTCAACTCACTCCCAGTCTTCAGGGTCACACCTGGTCGCACTCCCAGTGACGTCATTCGGAGTGCCGTTTAGCTTCCCGTGTGCTATCTCGGAGGACGGTTCCTCTCCCTCTCTCCGCTGACATTAGCGGGCGTTATGCTGCAGCTTAGAGCCGAGCGAGGTCACGTAATCTTTTCGCCGTAGTTCCTTCGGCTGCCACTTGGGGCTGCAGGCGGGGGAAAAGCTCGACTTTTGCTTTGCGATTATGCTGCGGAATCGTGACATTTTTAATGAAGGAGGTGTTTTCTCTATCCTCCGGGACACGCTAAACAACGTAAAAATGACAAGATGCAAATTCTTTTAATCATAAAATGGTTGCACCCCCTTTAAGGCAAACAAGGGTATCCTTTCATGATTCCACTTTGTAATGTGCATGACACAAATAAGGCTATACTGCTTCAACATGATAATCTTGAATGTGCACGGTCATTGAAATATCGATGCCTACCTATTGACGTTTAATCCAATTGACATTCGACTGTGTCATCGCAACCAGACTTTTCATGTGTTGGGTGCACAATGGGATTGTTCCTGTCATAACAGGGTGACCAACGCGTGTCGACAGGTGACTAAACACTAGGGTTGTGCGAATATTCGAAATTTCGAATAGTAGTTCCGAATAATACACTATTCGATATTCGCTTCGAGAAGAACTGCACTATTCGCGTTTTTCGAAGTGTTGATTGCGGCGGGTTGGCCCCGTTGAGTGCGCTTCTTACCAAGCACCGGTGCGCTGCGGAGAAGCAATACCCGCGGAAGCGAGCTCCGCGGGTGTTGCTTCTCCGCAGCGCACCGGTGCTTGGTAAGAAGCGCACTCAACGGGGTAACCCGCCGCGATAAACACTTGGAAAAGTATGAATATCGTAATTGCGTGCTTGGAAGTAAAGCATACATTCAAAGCGGGATGGTGCACCTGTGCCGACTGTATTTGAAAATAAATGAAAACTTTGTGAATGTGTATATCTACATTGCAGTAAAAGGTTTAAAATTAAACTGTTATGCAAGAGTATACTATGTTAGGCAGAGATGCCCTTACAACCTGCGTTCATCATGCACGATTCATTCTTTTTTAACTCGAGATTAAAGAAAGAATATTTTATATAGCAAGATTTGTAAATTAACTCCATTGGGTATAGTTGGCCATCTCTACAGGATTCATTTTATGTCAAATCCGTCGTTTACTTGCCATCCCAAGACACCAGACCTTCTGAGGTCACAGTTCATAAATATAGATAGATTAAACTTAGCTTATAAATGAACAAGTGGAACAACCTTCACAAGTTTAGCTGGGTTTTCGTCTAAGCATTATGCAATGGTAGTGAAAGGCGTGGAAAAACTATTCGATATTCGAATCGAAAATATTCGGCCAAAACCACTATTCGCTTCGAATTCGCTTCGAACTCAAAATCCACTATTCGCACAAGACTACTAAACACGGGTTCACACACTTGTGTGACTGGTTACAGCTCGAGCTCATTTTGACCTCTTGTGATACGTTGCGACGAGAGGACGCACTTGCGCCATCTAACAGGAGGTCCTGGAAGTGCATTTCACTAGAGTGGAGGTTTGGCAATGTTTGCGAGATCACATGTACATACTATCTATTAAAACGGTTGCTTATAACATTGTCAAAAGTTTTTCAAGCCAACAGAGAGAACAGTAGGTTGTAACGCGCTCGGTCATAAACAGTCGCAAGTACATGGACGAGCTTTAAAAGTGCTTTACCGTTGCAATCCGATCGCCAACGTGATTGACGGCAGAGAGGGTGCGCACAGGTCCTTGAAATCCTTGAAAACCCTTGAATTCGAAAGTTGATTTTTCAAGGCCTTGAAAGTGCTGGAATATCTTTGCCGTCCTTGAAAACCCTTGAATTCTTAGCGTTTCGCGGGGCTCGGTTGCGCGACCCGCGTTTTATAGCGGTTGAGCGTGGTCCCGGGAAAATTCGTTGCTTGCTTTCCGCGACACCGGGATCGCGAAGTCAAACCAATCAAACTTCCTGCGCGAGAAAAAAAGAAAAACGCGCGGCCGCCGCGCTCTTTTATTTTCTTTCATCTGGCTTGCTTCGACTTCACGGTTGGCCAAAAGCCATAAGTGGCTACAATGAGGCTGGAGAGCCTGGAGAGTCTCGACCTCTTCGTAAAAAAGGCATGTTGCGCCAGACCAGCGTGCTTATTTGCAACGGAAATGCAGTTATATGAATCAAGAGTTAAATTTAGTAGTATTTAATTCTTTCTTTTGCCTTCGTCTTTAGCTGGATTTATTAGCAACCCACTAAAAAAGGCACAGCCCCATAGGCCGAGAATTGTCTGTTGGCCACATTGTGCTTTGTTTACATCTGGTCTGTGCCTACTCCGGATGCTTTGTTCGCTGTTTGTTCCCACGTGTCGCTTATGGTGCGTGTAGTGACCCAGTGATGCGTGCATTCAGATGGCATAGAATAATGCCCGGGAAATGTAAGTTCCAAAGCGCTTGGCTCAGCAACGACGACTATAAGCTTTGGGTTGCGCCAGATACAGCAAACCCTCACTGCGCAAAATGCACACGCTGCAGAAAGACGTTCGACATCGCTTCGATGGGCGAATCTGCCCATCGAAGAGTCGAGAAATGAGAAATGAGATCGAAGAGACGAGAGAAATGAGACTATGTACAATCTCCAGAACTAACTTCACCTAGTCGAATGAAACTGTACGCGCAATAACTTCAAGTGAAGTCAGTTTTCTTTGTTCTGTGCAATAAAAATAATGTGTGTGATCTACTGTAGTGTTCTTTATTTTTTGAAAGGTCCTTGAAAAGTCCTTGAATTTTTTTCTTGAAAACCTGTACGAACCCTGGATACCGACGGACCGGTTTTTGGCTCTTTCATGACTTTTCTTGTGCGATTTCATGGTGAAAGATGCTGACGACATGCCTGTGATTCCTTTCGCAGGGAAAGCCCACGGAAGAAACGCAAGAGCTCCAAGTACGACAATACGGAGAGCTGAAGGCGCCCGGTTTTGTGCCCGGTGCCGAAATCTTGGACGTCGACAAAGAGGATGGTGAGGACTGACCCATTTACAAACTCGTGGGCAGCCCCCTCGAGTTTGAATTAATGAGAGCTTCGACTGCAGGCACCTTTCAATGGTGTGTTGCCTTCCTCGAAATACTGTGGCACATTGTCTTTCCTCTGGTTCGGTTACCTGTAGCACTAGCCTTTTTTGAATTGAAAGTATGTGCTTTCTCAGCAGTGACGTGGTTGGACTTAATGGAACCCCCCAAAAAGATATCTCTGGGTCCGAGTGCAGCACAGGGATGGGGGAACGCTGAACTACGGTGTGTGTAAAGTTTTCATGTATGCGCTGTGCAATACCATCAGTGTAAACACGACATGCCTTTTTGTTTTCATTTTTGTTTCAAAGAAAGCAAATGACGTGCACCAGTTTTCAATTGATCAAGGCTCCAAATGAGGGCTCTCCACCCCACTAGCAATTTTTGTGCCGCACGCTCAATTCCATGAAGAGAATCAAAATTGAAGATCGCTTGTTTGGGCTAACAATTTGCCTCGTTATGTATGTACCTACTTCCTTCACCTGTAAACCCAGCGGAGCGAGTCTAACGTTGAGGAGTTCGCACGCCCAAACTGGCAAAAAGTTGGAGGGCACAGAGTTTGAGCCGAAATGCATGGAGGTTTGTGTATGGCCTTGCATCGTAGTTTCAAGAGAGCAGTCTTCGTTCACTGCTGAGTTGGGCACTAGACCTTATGGTAGTATTTCTCACAATACGTGTTCAGGAAGTGGCTAGGGACGTGCACACTGGGGATGTTTCTGGGGGCAAGAAATACCCATTTGTTATGTGCTTGACCTTATGCTTACAGAAACCACGAAGGCAATTTTGAAGCTGGATTTGACATCTCAGACGCTGTTGACCGAGTCCTAGCCCGAAGAGACGTCTGGGTGCCGCACCACCGGATTAACCGGTGTGGTAATAATCGTGCTGGGAACAATTATTACCACGTTTCCCCCGGCATGGCGGCGGCGGAAACGTGGAACTAAAGTGTGCTGCATGATGTCGAAGCATGACGACAACGGGCTCCTCACCAGGCGATTGATCCAAATTGAATGAGGCGCTCTTGGCATTGCGGCGGCGGCGGCGAGTTGAGCAGAGAGTCTGGAGAATTACCCGCTCTGAGGCGGCGACCGAGGTGTCCGTGGCAGGAAGTGTGGGCGCCCACCGACACTCGGTCGCGGCTCCAATTTAGGAGCACAAGGAGCCGCAGCGCCGGCAGGGTGTGCGGCAGTGGGGCAGCCGCCAGCAGACTTCCATGGCTCACTGGTGGCTTGTCCTCGCGTTGGGTGAGTCAGCGGCGGGAGTGCGAAGCTCGGCGCGGCACGTGCTGAAATCACGCGTCTTCCCATTATCATCATGCCCTAGCTGCGAGTACCGGTTGACGACGTAATGCCTCAAAGCGTAAAGTTAGGCCTAAGGGGTCAGGCCAGTGCATACCCGCATCCCCGCGGCATGTCAAAACAGCTGCGCGCATCAGCTGACGATGTGACACCTCAAAGCGTTGCGATAGGTTTGCGTTTGGCCTAACGCTTGGCCTAACGTCAGGCCAGGGCATACCCGCGTCCCCCCTCCCGCTGCGCCACCAGCAGTTCGGGGTTGGCTCTTTTTTTAGCAACGATGACACCGTTGCTATGGGAGCCAGATGACGCGTCACAGCCACAGGGGAATTTACGTGCTGTTTTTCGCTTCCTACAGATGGAATTTAGTGTGCCGTTTTTCCAACGAGGTAGAGGGGGCTTGG
The DNA here is from genome assembly GCA_037355805.1 of Ixodes ricinus. Lineage (NCBI taxonomy): Eukaryota > Metazoa > Arthropoda > Arachnida > Ixodida > Ixodidae > Ixodes > Ixodes ricinus. Next base: position 199,197 of record JAZHYW010023707.1, read on the forward strand.
AGCGATAAACTGGCGGGTGAAAGTGACCCCCAACCGGCCGCTGCCATGTTGCACATTTTTGACCACTAGACACGTGACCTTATAGTTTTACGTCTAGAGTTTAACAAGGTACCGTGCACAGATAATTGCTTACTGACCTTTAATAACAGTCGCGACGATGATACTATTATTAGAAGTCTCCATTACGGCACTGCGGCTGATGGCATCTAGTGGAGAAACGGCTTTCCCTGCTAGATGCCGCCAGCCGCGGGGGTGCTGATATTTTGGGTTTTTATAAAAGCTGGTAGACACTGATCCCTGGGGCTAACAGTATTAGTTTATCATGTTTTTACATAGCGATCACAATGTACAAATCTTGGCTTAGTTTTGCGTAAAAGCCTCTAGGATTTGGTATGGTCACGTTTCTAGTGGTCAAAATTGTCCAACATGGTGGCAGCCAGGGTGGGGGGGGTCACTTTTGCCAGGTGAATCGAGGCACTAGTCCATCGCCTAAGCTTCCCTCACCTCGTTGCTGGCCAGTTCGCTGCTACAGACCAACGGCGGCTTTGCTCCATGGGACAGTTAATGTTCAGTGATTTAAATCAAATTAATCTGATTTAAATTAATGTGGTTTATACAATTTTTTTTAATCATGTATTTGTTTTAGTTTGATTCTGGCATGCCATAGTATTTCATACTTCCAGAACACTTTTCTCTTCCAGTGACACGCAACTGAGCACTCTATTTATTTCAGTATTTCTTTCACAATTGACTTAATCAAGTCTGAAAGCCAACAGGCTCCAAAGAGGACAAGTAGGGGTAGGGTGGTGGTCTTGATCGTTCCCTCCTCGGTCGTTTTCTCTTTGTTGACAGTGAACTCCCAACAAGAGTTCCATCACTTCATTTTGTTTCTAGCAGCACTTAACGGGTGATTCAAGGAGACGGCCAGGCTCTTTAAATCGACCGCGAAATTTCGGTTTCTTAACCTATCGCGCTACGACTTTGTGCAGCGTTGCCTACAGATGGTGCATTTTTTTTTGGTAAAATTTGCAAAGAGCGAACTTACCTGAGGAAAAAAGTAAAGAAAGAAAAAGGCTTAGCTCCTATGGAAACGCAGCGACGCCACCGGCCTGCAAACAACACGGCGCCGTTTCGCACGGGAGACAAGAGATGGCGCAAGCGGTCGCGTCGCCAACTGCCGCCAACGAACGAGACATACAGCGCCGAGAGCCGGCGCCCTCTAGGCAGACGATATTTTCGACTCAAAAGCGGCGCGAGCTTTTCTGATATCAGCTGGCAATGCATTATTTTATCATCCTTACTAATAAAACAGGGATTGAATGGACACATAATCGATTTAAAAAAATGGCTTGTCGGGTTATTTTGATTTTCTGCTTTTTTTTTTCGGGGTACTGATGTCGTCTGCTTTGCAGTTCGCCGTTACCATCGCGTCTGTCTTGGGTTCTGCGACTGTTACCCGCGCTTGTTTTCTTACTGCTTGACGTCGATATGGTGCGTTTAACTCCCAGCGAACGAGCTTAAGGTCGTACTTTGGTACGGGGAGTGCCATAGGACAAAAAAAAAGCAGAAGTCCGCCGACGCTTCCGAACGGAGTTCAGGCGACGGCCTCCGAGCTCGCCTGCCATCCTGCGCTGGGTGAGGCGCTTCGAAGAGTAGGGCGCGCAGGACGTCCGCGGCAAGGAAGGGACCTGTCTGTCGCCCCTCACAGCAGCAGGTGTTCTTAAAGAATGCGATCCTCGGTGCGTTTGCTGCGGACCCGCACCTGTCAATGCGGCAGGGGGGCCGGGCTTTTTCGACGTTCTTCAATCCCTACGTCCACCGGGTCTCGAAGAAGAACCGTTTGCTTGCGATGAGAAGACGCAGATCCTGCATGAGCGCCTCAGGAACATGACAAGGCGATAGCGCCTCACATTTCCGTCAAGATGAGCTGGCCGGTATTGCAGCTGACCCAAGCCATCTCCGAAGTTTCTGAATGCCCAGCGACGAGGCGAACTCTTCCACCTCGATGGCACATGTGAACAAGCAGAATCTCCGAGGTTGAGATATCGATAACCCCCACTGCGTCACCAGGAGGAAGGTGCCCACACGCGAACGACTACAGTACGGCGCGGGATTTGGAGGGCAGGAATCGTGCCGGCGATTTTTTTTTTACAGCTCAGTGACCGGTGAGTTTTGTCTTCAAATGCTGCAGAAGAGTTCCTTCCCGAACCGGAGCGGCTGCCACATGCAGAATGAAAACGGCATATTTCAGCAGGATGGGGGTGCGCTCCGCAGCGCGCGTCAACGGTGCGTCGCCTGACTGGACAGCCCGCTCTCGCGCCGGTAGAGATGGGCAGGGCATCCTCCGCCATGCCGTGGCCGGCCTCGCTCGCCCGGATCTGACGATCTGCGATTCTTTCGCTTTGGGGCTTCATTAAGTCCAAGGCGTACGTCGGCCGCACCAGCGACCACGGCCGACCTGAAGGCCTGATCGAGAGGGCTCTTCCTGGCGATATCTGACAGGATGGCGGGGGCGCAGCCTTTGTGGAGTACCTCCGCCGGCTGGGCTGCTGCGGTCGACCACCGTGGAGGGCACGCTCGAGCTCCGGCGAAACGCGCGGCCCAGTTTCTTTTTTTTTTTTTTTTTTTGTGAGGGGGCGTTGGGTTTGTTTTGATGCCTCTCATTGTTTTTTGTTTGTTTCTTTGTTTTTATTGACAAGCATCTTTGAAGAGACCTGAGCTATGCCAAACGGCTCCCTCACTAGGGCCAACCACTATGTGCATTTGGATGCATCACTTCCGTGAAGCCTCCTCCCGTTGCTCTATCTCCGCTCCACCTAAAAATGCAGTCAGCCAGCGCTCACACGAACGAAAAAAAACGCATAAATACTTCAACGAACATATTAGTGTGTTCGTGACTCACAGTAAGTGGCAGAAACACGATAAAGCGTATGCTGCGATTCACCCTTCCCGAGTTCTCACCGCCTCTTGTCTCCCGTGTGAAACGGCGCCGTGTTGTTTAAAGACCGGTGGCGTCGCTTGCGTTTCCATAGAAGCTAAGCCTTTTCTTTCTCTTTACTTTTTCCTCAAGTAAATTCGGCAGGCTTTTGCAAGTTTTACAAAAAAAAAATGCACCATCTGTGGGCAACGCTTCAGAAAGTCGTAACGCGATAGGTTAAAAAACCGAATTTCGCGGTCGATTTAAAGAGCATGGCCTTCCTTAAATCACCTTGAGTTTGATTTTTAACAAATACAGTCATCACGGTTCAGTCTGAGCCCTTTAGGAGCAGGCGGGTTTGCTTACGTTCCAACAAAGACGCAGGGTAGAGTTCTGTCCAACCTTAGTCATGGTCACGCAAACCTGGACAAATCATTATAGGTACATTACATCACTCGCAGGGGCGGATCCAGAACTCCGTTTGGGGGGGGGGGGGGGGGAAATTTTTAAGGATACTATTCTCCTATTCTTTCTGTGCAAGGGGGTCCACTCATGTCAAATTGCCCTCCGAGGAGGGAGGGGGGTCGACTTGGTTTGGGGGGGCGGTCGCCCCGCCGCCCCCCGCCCCTTCGATCCGCCACTGATCACTCGGTGTTTCTAGACGCTCATCCAGGCATTGCAACACCAAGGCGTTCGCTGAATGTAGCTTCAGAACAGATGCTCTTAAAAGGGGGAACTGAAGCTGTTCTGTATTTGAGAAAAAAACACTGTCTTTATTTGTCCTCCATAATTACGAATATCAAAATTAAATTTCAAATTGATGCGCGAAGTAGCCTCAACAGGCCTTTCAGACCAGCGCCAACCCCCCCCCCCCCCCTTTCCGTCGCGTTCGGTGCGAGGAGGAATCGTGACATTTTATACAATGATCTCAACATTTTCATGCTTTCCACAAACCTCACCGAGCGCTCAGAAGCGCTGCACATGCTCCCTCACAAGCGGCACATGCAAGGCAGCTGAATCCTTTGGGTACAACATCGCACCCAGCGGTCGGTTCTTCGGTTTTCCTCAACTCCATCTATACATTCGGGTCAAATGCTCGTGATATTCAAATTCATACACAAATACATTCGATTTCGTTAATCGTGTGTTTTGGTACCGTGTCGGTGCTCTGTGCTGTTGCTTTCTGCTCTTCTGTGCTTTCACTGTATTTAAAGGCACTGTCCAAAGCTAGACAATGCACAAGTTTTTTTTAATGTTTTTCATGTATTTTTTTAATTTGTATTTTAACTATGTCTCCACCTCACCTGGAGAATATAGTATTTTGGAATGGAGAATCGCCTACCTGCACAGGGCGGCAAGCAGGACAAAGTGCTCAGCCTGCAGGAGCGGACGCAGAAGGCCACCTTGGTCTCGGAGACGCGCATTCTGAGCCAGCAAGAGCTTGCCAAGGTCAGGGCGGCCCAGCTGTCAAAGAAAGTCAAGGCCGCCCTGCCTCAGAGGTTTGCCAAGAAGGGCCCCGCAGCGGCGGCCGCGGAGCTCGACACGCACGGCGGTCGGGGGAGAGGTACGCCCATTTCCGTCTCTAATCCAGGGTTTGTCAAACTTTCCCGTCTTGAGGGACACCCTCCTCTCGAATGGCAGCCGAGGAACCCCTCGCGGCCTTGATGTAATGAGGGCGCTGCAGAAACTTACGGACCTTGTAAAGAACAGGGCATATGCCGCAATGTTCCTAAAAATTCGATATATCAAATTTTTGACATATCGAACTATTTTACAATCCCATTTTAGTTCGATGTATCCGGGTTCGACCCTATCTCTCCAAACAATGTACCCTCACAAAACAAATGTTGCATTTATTTTTTTTTAAGGGAAGGGAAGGAAAGGGGGAAAGGAAAATGATGTTGGTTGGGGCGAAGCTCTGGTGGTGCTTGTCTGCGTAGACGCCGAGCCGCAGCATGCCGAGCCTTTCGTTCGTTTTCATCCATGTCAGAAAGAGAATGTGTGGTATGGAACGTGGTTATATACGCATTTGAGCATTTGAACGCAGCGCCCTCTCGTCTATAAACGTTGAGCCAATGCATGCAAAGTTTAACGCGATTATATACGCATTTGACCACAGCGCCCTCTCCTGTATAGACGTTGAGCGGCTACATGCAACGTTTCATCCATGACAGAAACCCCAGGTCTTGAGTTAATACCACATCTCAGAGCCCCTACTTGTCCTGTCGCTGCGCAGAGATTTCAACATTTTTTTTTCATCGTTTTTTTCATCTTCGCTTTTTTTTTTTGCCCTACACAAGCCCATGAGCTCAAGAGCTCGTAATTTTTTTATTTTTTATTTTGCCCTACACGAGCACGTGAGCACGTGATCTCACGAGCAAAAGCACGAGCACCCGACGCCGGCCTACGGCGGATGGACATACGGACATGGCTAGCCCCTAAGGAGCTTTGCCCCTAAAAGGAAGGGGGAGGGGGCAAGTGCTGTTTGCGACATGTTCCATATATGGGCAGAGAGAAATGTTTTTGGAGGGTGTAGGGTCACGTTAAGGTGACTGCGGATGGAGTCTGCCGTGACAACATGTGTTGGTTAGGAAAAGGAAGACAGTATTATTCTGGGTACGGCTTTGACGAGCGCACAGGCAGGACTTTACAGCTTCTGGAGGTGACGGGGCGGGGATTCTGCACTCGCCTGTTTCAAATGCTTGAGGGGAGCGAGATGGGTTCTCTCCTTCATTATTAAGGGTGGTATAACTAACGGTCCTTGCATCGCTTGGCAAGCGTTCTGCAAGAGAGCATCTTTCCGTGATGATATTGCAATTAAATGTTGCTCTATTTGCATCTTTCCTCCGCAGAAAGGAGCTTGTTTCGTTGAAGGACATTGAGAAGCTTTCCAAGAACCCGAGGAGCACCAAGGAATCGCGCCGCCACCGTTTTGGTAAGTGCCCCAAAAAGACCAAATTTGTTTGCATGGGTGTTTTTTCATGGTGGGAAGTCCCAGCACTTTACGTCCTCCACGGTGAAGCAATTAGCCAGTGCGACATGACCACCAACAAATTTTTGGGTGTTCAGCCACACTGCGTACGCGCAGTAAATCTGGTTAGACATTTTGGAGGCGGAAAGGGTGGTTTCTGATTGCGTTACTTGATGGACCGTGTTGAATCACGGCGGTTCCTCTTTGTTCCGTAACGCGTTTCCAGAGGTAGTGTTCAGAGAAGGCCTCGTTTGTGACCGCTTTTGTAACAGTGCTTGTGGCCGTGCAGGAGGGAAGGGAAGGCGCGAGAAGTACGGCTACCGTCAGAAGAAGGGCGAGTTTGCGAGCCGCACCAACAAGGAAAAGCGCAAGACCAAGGCGTTTGCCATGATCAAGCACAAGGTGAAGAGGAAGGTGAAGCGATCCTTCAGGGACAAACAGGCAAGTCACTCCCACTTTGGAGCGCCACGATCGCTTAGTGGAGCAACGGTGCCAGAGACGCCTTCAGGCGCCACAGTGGAGCGATGCATTTGTGCTCCGTCTCCGGGATTGGTGTACCACGCTGTCAAGCTGGTGGCGTGAGCGTGTGGCTTGATCTGGCGGTTCATTTGGCAGGGTGTCGCTCTGTGCAATTGAGATGCTCAGTGGTATGTCGGGTACACCGATAGGGTGTCAACTGACTTGTGTACATAAAGTACGCCGATTTATGTCTGTCACTTATGTGAGCAGCGAGACCGGGGCCGAACCCATATTCTCCGAGGGGCGTGACACTTGGTATGGTAGTATTATCGAGGGGTGTATAAATGGGGATTTTTGGGGGATTTCCAGATAGAAAAGTAATGCCATTGGAATAATTTAAAAATATTGAATCAAATAACCTCTGCAAAATGTGAAAGCTGTAACACAGTGCAACCCACTTACAACGATACCACATATAACGCTGCACCGCATTATGCAACAATCAGTATCTAGAGTTTCTAGACCGGGAAATGATCAGTTTCCGGTCCAGGTACAACGATAATCGGTTATAATGATTAAAATTTGGGGTTTTCTCATTATCGTTATGTGGGTTGCATTGTATTAGAAAAAGATAAAATCCTTATTATGGCTGTCAATTATTTTATCTTTTATGAAACAACAGATTTTAGATATCCATTTCATAAGTTGATAAAATATGTAGAAGTTTGACATTTGGCGCGTAAATACAAAAAAAAAACCCCCCCCAATCTAAATCGAAAAATTGCATCGCTAGATTATCTTCACTTTGCGTATGTAGACTTCACGAACACAAACCGTGACTCTCTTTATGTTTGTGGGGCAAATGGAGACTACAACACCTTCTATAAAAGCTGTGGGAGCAGCTTTTGCTTTTTAGAATAAAACAGAAATTCAACATGCACAAAAAAATTCCGAGGAAACCTAAGTACTTTCTACGAGTTCTGAATTCATTTTGATAGGTAATTGTTGATGCAATGTTCTTTAAAAATGTGTTTGTTGCTACACACAGGGTGGTCAGCAAAACGCGGCTCAAATCGTTCCTGCCAAAACTATGCATTGGGCCAAAAAAAAAAGGATTGTGTTGTTTTGGTCCTAAGCCAGGAGCCTATCTGATGAATTATTAAAGTTTGGGATGAACTTTGACCCGTTGAAGTGGTGCTGTTTTTGAGAAAGCCATAAAATTCCGCGCGTGTATTGTTCTATCGTTCTGCAATTTATTGATTTAGTGTTTTCCGATGATGCTCAGCAAGCTTCTAATTGAAACCATTCCCGCAAACACAATACTTAAAAGGCAATTACACAAAAATAATGCAGAACTTAATTATCCCAAACGTTTATAAGTTTCCAAAAACACTTCTTTTTTTGACCGTAGTGGGAGCCATCGCTTGCAATTGGCCGACAAGGGCGCCTTGTCGAACACTTTACACGGAAGAAATTCACTCAAGAAAAGGGCGAGTCGGTAATCTTGGAGAACATTTTTCTGTGGAAATAAGCGTGCAGGATTATAATTTTGTGTTTCTTAGAATCCTGTGAGCGCATACAGATGAGTTCATAAAAAGACAATCTCAGAGAATCGTATTAGTGCCCCTTTATAATTTGCAGTCATGTAACTAGCTCTGAAGGAGCTGCATTACATATATATGGGTTGTTTAGTATTCTGTGACCAAGTAGGAGGAATTGTTCTTAACCTTTTTCATTTTTATTATAATATTGTTGCTAATTTTTTCCTTGTTTTATTTCCTGTTTGCCCTTTTGCTTCAAATACGCTTGTCAGCATCTTGTCAACATTCAACAACGCTCCCTCATCTTAGCTACAGCCATCTTGTTTTCTTTTTTTCTTTTGCATCGTTGTGTGGGATGATGGTGCCATCTATTCACAACAATCCCCTTTTGTGTAATTATGAGGAATCATTTTTTAAGTATTTCACAAGCATGGTCTCAGAAAAGTTGAATGATTTATTTCAAATTGTTTTTTGTTTAGCCAACTTTCAATATTTTGATTAGTCATGAGTATGATAATAGATCATTAATGTTAATGCAGTACCCTATAATTACTTCAGAGAATTGTATTAATATATTTAATTCTGTGTTTTGTAAAATATTAGAGCAGTGCATTTTGGTGGTACTTAGAAAGATATTTTGTTAACTATTGTGATGTGCTTTAACCATGCACCTATAAACCTTTTTTATGAAACAACCCTGTTAGAAGAGAAATATACTCATTATTAATAACTCTGAATGGTCATACTGAGTTTTGAAAAAAAGCTCCCTGTTTTCATAAGTTTGAACTTTAGCTACTGTGAAGAAGGATCTCTGCTGGCAATAATTGCTGCCCGACATTACTTCTATAAACCACATTTTAAAATTCCCTAGTTAGTATGCAAGCATGCTGTGTGCATACCCTCTTCGGCAGTCAATTTTAGCAGCAAACATTGGACAGTTGTTTGTGCATGAATTAATATCAATGTCCATTTCACATCTGCAGCATTCTATAAAGTTTAGACTCCAAGATCGCCTGCAAAAGTCGGACTGGACGTATCAACTAGAAACATTACCTCGAATAATTCCTTTACTGGTCTGATTTACGCATTAAAATATCTTAAAGACTCAATTCCATGTACGAAACATAAATAAGCAAGCTCGCCATATGCTTTTAAATGTGTCAGTTTTATTTTTTTAGTACTTGAAGTAGAGATTTGAAATTTTGATGCGTAAACAAATCTAGCTTAAATATTTATTTGAGGTAAGTTGTCTATGGGGGTAGTAAAATATGTATTTCATTCAAGTTTCAAGTAGATACGTCGAGCTGCTTATTTCTGACTGTCTTGAAATAAAGTTACATGCACACAATTATTGGCCCGTCAAAAACCACTGAACGTATCGAATTGAATCCTGCCTCAAATAGATATTTTACTGGTCCTATATATTTACACATAAAAATTTCACGTCTACTTCAAGCATGAAAAGATAAAAATTACTAACTCTTTTCGGGCACTTTTGTATTTAATTTTTCTTTGTACTTGGAATTAAGACTTAAAATAATATTGAATAAATCCGAAAATTAAAAGAAATTTATTCAACGTCTACATCATACATCGGGTCCCCGAATTTGGCTGGGCAATTTTAGAGTCTAAACTTTATTTTAAAATACCTTGCAGTCTCTTTTGCTGGGTTTGTTTTCGCAGAATAGATATCATTGCCGCAACTGCATTCAACTTTTCCAGTACTGGTTCCAGTAACCTCATTCTGTGATTGAAAGTTTCAAGAAGAGAATTTAGATTTTCCATTCCGGAACTGGCGTTTTCAGAACCAAATCTAGATTCTCCATTTCGGAACTGGTGTCTCCAAGCCGAATCCAGAATCTCCATTTCCGAAATCACCGTTTCCAAAACCGAATCCAGAATCTGCATTCGGCATCTCGGGTTTCCAGTAAGTTTCCAGATGAAAAAGTGAAAGCCGTGTACAACTCCCTGTAATGCCGAATTAGAGAGCGCGGCTCTTGAGGAGGAGTTAGGGAAGGGTACTGAGGGGGAATCGTTCAGGGGAGACGTGGACCTCGTGGGGGAGGGGGTCACTTGACCTCGTGGGGGCCACGTGACCTCGGGGGGTTACCTGACCTCCGGGGAGGGGGTCACATGGCCCCTCTGCCCAAGGTCCTTTCGAAGGAACCCGAGGTCCTCCCGAAAGGAACCCGAGGTCCTCCCGAAAAAAACAGAGGTCCCTCCTAGGGGTCCTCGGGAGGGACCCTCAAGGTTCCCTTCGGGAGGTCCTCGGGGGGAGGGGGCATGTGAGCCTCGGGGTGGGGGGGGTCGGCGTGACCTCTCGGGAGGGGTCACATGACCTCCCCTCCCGGAGTTCTTCCCGAAAGGAAACCGAGGGTCCTCCCGAGGTCTTCCCGGAGAAGCCCGAGGTCATCCCGAGGGTCCTCCAAAAGGGACACTGAGGTTCTTCCGAAGGAACCCGAGGTCCTCCCGAGGTCCTCCCCGAAGGAATCCGGGAGGACCTGGGGTTCCTTCGGGAAAATTTACTCATAATGCAGCGTGCGGTTGCTCCGACGCTGACGGCGACGCCACTCAAGCCGGAATCGGAAGCCTAAGAGCTGCGCTCTAATATTATTCTGGATTTTCGATAGAGGAAATGTTATCATAACGAGAGGCCTCAAGCGATAAACTGGTATCCGCTCATAGGCAAGAGTGACACCCACGTGGCCGCCGCCATCTACAATGTTCACCACTAGACACGTGACCGTTCTAAATTCTGAGGCTCCTACGCAAAACTGATCCGAGATGTGTATTGCGATCGCTGTAACAAACATGTTAAACCATAATGTTTTAATACTCTTAGCCCTAGAAATGAATGTCGAGCTCCAATAAAAACCCATTGGTTGAAACTTTTATTAGCAGAAAAATGAAATGACCGTGGTGCCGATCGAACTGTATTTATCTAGAATGGAAGCCCAAAACCCAGCCCAGCGACTGACACCATCTGGCGAGGCATTCCGAAGCCGCCGTAGATTGTCATGAAAGTACATTTTGAGATTAAAACAAACGAAACATTGCTTATTTCGTCACTACTGTTATTAAAAATGATTCGCAAATATTTGTATGACATACTTCGTTAAAATCTAGACGGATAACTATATGGTCACGTGTCTAGTGGTAAAAAATGTACAACATTGCGGCGGCCAATTGTATGTCGCTTTCAGCTGCCAGTGTATTGCTCTAAGACCCTCTGCCTCTCTGGTTACAACCAACGTTACTAGAGGGGTCGGTTGGAGAACTCGAGCGGTACTTACCGGATGAGGCCGGGCTGCTGCGGTAGTGGGCGAAACTGTGGCGCTGCGGTCGCCGTCTTATTAAAGTCTCTCAATAACAAAAAAGAGCTCTCATTCATTGTTGTAATGGCCGAGTAGGCTAGCGCACACCAGCTCGGAGCACATGGAGCGAAAGCTCGTGCTGCAGAATCCAGGGATCCTGGGTTCAATCTCCACCCCTGCCCGTTTCGATCTGGATGAGCATCCTACCGGCGTGCGGTCGTGCATCACTACTGCGTGGTGCACGTTAAAGACCCCAGGCTAGCAGTCGTACTGCACTTCCTAAATTGCTCGTCTACAGTGGATAACAATGTCCCCATGTTCTGGCAGACTAACCTCCTGCTGTATGAACAACTGGCGACAAATATGACTTTTTTTACTTTTGGAAATGCTCGAGACACGTGCCGCCCGCCGCTACTGGCAAAAACATGGTTTCCTGAAATTCAGCCCAGTGATGCGTTGTGCAGCGATAATCTTACCCAGGGCTGCATGTTGCACGTGCACTCTTGCACTGACGCACCCCGCACTCTTTTGAAATCTGGAAGGGTTTTAAGAGAGATCGGTTTTCTGAGTGCCGTTTGATAATGATAATGATAAAAATATTTAGTTGCAACTCACATAAATTCTGCCGGTTACAAAGGAACCAAAGTCCATTGGAAAGTAGCTGACATAAATGAATCCCCGAACAGGTGCTCCTGGCGGCAGGGGATATCATTTTCGTCGCTGGAATCTCTCTAGACGGTGCCCTCCGATTACGTTCACTCTAGTTTTTCTCCGCGGCAGCGTTATCGGTATTTCTAAGAAGCTGAAATTATCGTGGTAATAATGACGGGCACAGTCGTACCCGTAATTCCTCAAGTTGGTTTCCCTAAGAGTAGGGTGCGACAACCGCTAGGTGGCAGCGAGTGATTGAAAGCCTCTATTAGCAGAGTACTAGAATAACGGGGGTAGTGTTGGGCCCAACGTTGGTTGGGACTTGAGCAACTCAGTTGAAGAGTGTTGTGTAAATCGCGATAGGTGTCGACACCGTCGCATTGGCAGTGCAGAGCCGTGTATAGAGAGAGTTTGGTCAACGGGAGGCGCGGGCAGAGCCAGGGCGTGCACAATACGCAGATGCAGGGCGTGCACCAGACGCAGAAAGAAAGAAAGAAACAAACAAAACAAAACCAGACGCAGAAGCCTAAAAGACTCCCGCAGGGGAGTGGAAGCGAGGAGCTGTTTTAATCAAAGAGTATATGTTGGTATACAGGTTTTAATAAGCGCGTAAGGATGAAGTGCTGTAACTTTTCATGGTTGAAAAAATGAAAGCTGTTTACAACTCCCTGTAACGCCGAATTAGAGCGCAGCTCTTGGGAGGAGGGGATGACATGGGTGGCACACACTTGAACTCGGGGTCACATGATCAGGGGGTCACGTGACGTCGGTGGGGGTCATGTGGCCTGGGGCTGACGTGAATGCGAGGCGTGGGGGCAGAAAATTATCCGCTAAATTTAGCGGGAAACATTTTCCGCTAGATCTGGTGGGAAAAATTTTCCGCTAAATTTAGCGGAATTACCCGTCATGCACCGCGCGGTTACGCCGACGGCGACGGCGACGCCGCTCAAGCAGGAAGCGGGCACCTAAGAGCTGCGCTTTAAAGAGTAAACCGTTTACAACTCCCTGCTATGCCGAATTAGAGTGCAGCTCTTGAGGAGGAGTAGGGAAGGAGTACTGAGGGGAATCGGTCAGGGGACGTGACCTCTGGGAAGGGGGTCACGTGACCTGGTGGGGGCCACGTGACCTCGGGAGGAGGTCACATGGCCTCGGGGGGGGGGTCACGTGACGTCGGGGGGGGGGCACGTGGCCTCGGGAGGGGCACGTGATCTCGGGGGGGGTCACGTGACCTCGGGTGGGTCACGTGATCCCCTCCCGGAGCTATTCCCGAAGGAACCGGTGGTCCTCCCGAGGTCCTCGGGGAACCTCGGGGGAGGGATGGGTCACCTGACCTCGGGGAAGGGCAGGTCACGTGACCTCTGGGGGTCACGTGACCTCGGGATGGGGGTCATGTGACCCCCCTCTCCCTAAGCTCCTCCCGAAGGAACCCAGTGTCTTCCAAAGGAACCCGAGGTCCTCCAGAAAGAACCCGAGGTCCTCCAGAAGGAACCCGATGTCCTCCCGAGGTCCTCCCGAAAAAACCCGAGGTCCTCCCGAGGTCCTCGGGAGGACCTCGGGTTCCTTCGGGAGGACCTAGGGGGAGGAAGGTCAGTGACCCTGGGGGTTTCACGTGATCTCGGTGGAGGTCACTTGACCTCGAAGCGGGGGTCACATGACCTTATGGGGGTCACGTGACCCCCTCTCGGAGGTCTTCCGAAGGAACCAACGTCCTGCCGAGGTCCTTGGGAGACCTCGGGGGTGTCGAGCGAGCCTCGGGGAAGGGGTTGGTTCACGTGATCTCGCGGGGGGGGGGGTCACATAACCTCATGTGAGAGGGTCACGTGACATCGGGGGGAGGTCACGTGACCTCCTCTCCCAAGGTCCTCCCAAGGTCCCTCCCGAGGTCCTCCCGAAGGAACTCTAGGTCCTCCCGAGGTCCTCCTGAAGGAACCCGAGGTCCTCCCGAGGTCCTCCCGAAGGAACCCGAGGTGGTCTCGAAGGAACCTGAGGTCCTTCGGGAGGACCTCGGCTTCCTTCGGGAAAATTTACCCATAATGCACCGCGCGGTTACGCCGACGGCGACGGCGACGGCGACGCCACTCAAGCCGGAAACGGGCGCCTAAGGCCTGGTTCAGACTTGCGAATCGGCGGGCGAATCTGCAAGAATTCGGCCGCCGGGCGTAGCGTCCACTGTGCATTGCCGCGGCCGATTCCGCTTCGGCGGCAGCGGATTAGCTGTAAGTGTGAACCAGGCCTAAGAGCTCCGCTCTAAAAGGGTGCACGTTATGCGTGAATCATGATCATGCAGAAAGATATAAGAAACGAATGTGCCGCTCAGTGACCACTCGGACGGCAGATTGCCGGCCCTCGGCGCTTGGCGTACGGATTATATCGATCGTTCCGCTAGACGCACTCTTCCACCATGATTTTGAATGACCGTAATTGAAACATCACGTGCACCATATTTTCAGTGTCTTAGAGTTACTCTGACCCACTTAAGTTTATTTCTCGCGACCACCGCCAGGGTATTGTTTCTGGCTTCTGGTTGGCCAAATTCGAATTTGTGAAGACGCCCTGGAACACGCCCAGCCCGCTTTCGGCCAAAGGCGCCTCTTCATTTGTCTCCTATACTTCCCGACGAATAGCCAATCTCTCTACAATATAGGGCTCTGCGGCAGCGGAGTCAGTACGATGGTGGTTGTAGGCGTGCACTGCGTGCACACGCACGTGCGGCGGCACATGCGGACTGCAGAGACTTTCTGCTGCCCTGTTGACTGCAGCGCTGCGGTTGTTGCCTGGACGCGCAGCCTCACAAGTTCCCACTGCAGAATCTCGACGGTCCATGACTACCCGGTAATATTGTACACTGTACCTCTATTACACAATTTCCAACTGCTCGAGTGGGTCACCTAGTTTAAGGGCCGTGTTTGCAATACAAGCTACATGATGACGAACACTTTGATCATCCAGGAGCGTCTCCGCCTTTCCGCCTGCTTTCCCCTAGCCACGCAATAACTCAGCGCACGCGCACTTGCGACCAATCTCCGATGGACGCGTCCGCCATTAACGGAAACGCTTCCCACAGTTTTAGTTGAACCTTTCCTACTATTAAATTTCTCTACAAACAGAGGCGACAGATGGGACGCCGCCGTGGTGCTCATTTGCTATACCGGAGGCCTGCAGCTCCAAAAGTATAAAAGGTAGTAACGCGGATCATCGGCTAGTGGAATAAACAAGATGCATGGTGATGTTGAATGGGCTTGTGGAGGGTGCGGCTTCATGGTGCAGGTGATGAGGTCTGTGCACTTGCATCGCTTGCATGGTCTGCTGTGGGCTCTGTTTGATCCGCTGTGAATTGGTTTTGAAATGATCAACATCTCTCGAGCTGCAAATTGTGGGAGCCGAGGGTGAAAGACGAGGCAGAGGGCACGTGACAGGCGGTCGGCGGAGAAGTCACGAGCTGGCGCGAGAGAGTGCGAGCTGAGCGAGGCTGAAGCTGGTACCAGGAACGTCGGAGCCGGGCTGCCTGGCCTGGCCCATGGCCAACCCCGGAGCGGTCCACCAGCGAGGTCTGGAGCAAGACCGGTGGAAACGGCGAGCCCTGGCCATATGACCTGGGCTACGACGATCCCGGGGTGGTTCCGCAGCGAGACTCGGGCATTGATAGCCCGGGACAGCCAGCCTACGCAGCGCTGGCGTGGGAAAGGCGATCCGCAGGCCTGGACACGGACTCCGACTGTGAGCTCTGATCGACGGGCGACAACAAGGGTCGGCGTGCCTGGACTGCCGGTTCTCGACGACGGGCAACCGAGAGGTACAGTAAACCCATTCGCTGTCTTCTCGTTGCTGTTATGTCACTCCCTGGGTGACGGGCGGAGCGCATACCGATCGGGCGGCGATTATTAGTAGAGGGATCTCCGTAAAGAAACCCACATTAAAATGGCGCCCAACGTGGGGCCCGTTCGGTATGCCTCTGCTTCTAGTCGTCCTCAAGGTGTCCCACGGATTCGTTGAGCGGGTTGTTCAGTAACACTAACGATGCCCGTTGAGACAATGTATGTTGGAATTTTGGCAACTTGTCTCACAGCAGAGCTCAGCAGGTGTCTCCTCGAATCGAGTACTTAAAGGGCTTGAAGGACGAGGTTGCGGACGCGCTTTCTCGGGTACCCCATTATAATGGTTGGCAAGAGACGAGGAGCGCGGTTAAGATGTAAGAAAGTCGTCTTCGGAGGCCGAGGAGGGCCACGGCATGTTCGCTGGAAGGCAGGATAGCGACTGGCAGGAGGGAAAACAGCCAGGACTCATTGCATATTTAGGATTTAGGCTTGGGGTGATGCGGTAGGCAAGTAAGCGCTTGTCGAGGCCCGGGTTGCAGATGGGTTTTTGCCAGTGGGTGTCGGAAAGATTGCGGGAATGGCAGTCGACACCGGGAACACTGGCGAACGAGATTGTCAGCGGGTGTCGGATAAACTTGCGGATATTGCGGTTGACACCGGGAAGGCTGGCAGGCGAGTTGATGAGCACTTTGATTTGTAACTGCTGGGCCAAGACGGCTAGTTGCTTCGCGTCACTCCAACAATCGACGAAGGGTAGAGGGACGACTCTCCTTTGAGGGGGTCGTTCCAAGAAAGCTACGAAATGTTTTAAATGATTCTTTCTTGACTTCACTCTGGCCGGTCGTGGCAGTGACAGCAAGACTTTTAATAAGTTATGTCGCGTCACGACTTGGCCGGGGATGAGGCGGTAGACATTTAGGTGGCTTGTAGCTGTCCAGCTTGCCTTGAGACGTGAACGGTTATAGCGGGCTTGCTCGCTGAGTTGCCGCCCCCTCCGAGGACCGATCAGTCCCTAGAGCTCGTATACACGTGGACGGAACGGGACGCTGACGCTTACATCGAGTAGCACATGGTATATGTAGCCGTTGCAGAACGCGGGTATGTTATCTGGTCATCCCGCCACAGGCTTTGGATCCCTTCGCTTGCGCAAAAGATGGACTAGGTTTACGCTATCGTTACCTGTTCTGAAGGAAACTCACGCTTTGAGCAACGCAGCTAGTGGTTTTGCCGCATCGCTTGCTCCGAGGTGAGAAGGGCACCCGAGGTACAAAGACGCGAGCGTCGTGTCTTACTTCTATTCTTACTCGGCGAGATACAAACGAGGAGGCTTGCCCGGTTCACATAGCTGACTTGAAAGGATGCTACCGTTGTCGCGATGGGAAAGACGTATAACATGAGGTTGCGGTAGGACACAAGAAATCCCCTGTTCTTGGCGACCCAGGAGCGAGCTCCGGAATGCGGACTTGCTGAGTTAGCCGCATGGTACACGAACCCGTCGGCAAGCACTTTGGCGGTGGAGGCTATGGCCACTGCCACAATCTGCGGCAGAGTATTTGTTCGCTGTGTGTTGTTTTAACACTTTCTTCTGCGCAGAATAGCTTCTTGAAAAGACGGCCATAGACGGCGTAACCCCGGAAGCCCACCGAGAGGGAAGACGGGCCCATTCGTTTTCCCAAGTGCTCAGGGTGGCTGACAGTTGTTCGGCCTGACGAACGGTTGAGGCGGGCAGTTCTAAGCCCGCTGCGACCTCTAAGCGGAACGGGGCAGGTCCGTCTGCGTCGGCCGAACCAGCTTAGAGCAGGCCCCCTGCTGCATCGCGGTGAGTGGGACAGCGAGCGACAGACAGGTCGGCATTGTCTGCCGGCCTGCCACTACCACCAAGCGGCTAGCCACCACCACCTACGCCGCTCTCGGACGCTGCAACGTGGCCACTCCGGCAACTGCAACAGCGGCCGCCCATGAAGCCCAGCGGCTCCCTGAGGCCCATGAAGTCCCCCGAAGTCCGGGCCTTGAGGGGGGGAGAGTGTGGGAGCCGAGGGTGAAAGACGAGGCAGAGGGCACGTGACAGGCGGTCGGCGGGGAAGTCACGAGCTGGCGCGAGAGAGTGCGAGCTGAGCGAGGCTGAAGCTGGTACCAGGAACGTCGGAGCCGGGCTGCCTGGCCTGGCCCATGGCGAACCCCGGAGCGGTCCACCAGCGAGGTCTGGAGCAAGACCGGTGGAAACGGCGAGCCCTGGCCATATGACCTGGGCTACGACGATCCCGGGGTGGTTCCGCAGCGAGACACGGGCATTGATAGCCCGGGACAGCCAGCCTACGCAGCGCTGGCGTGGGAAAGGCGATCCGCAGGCCTGGACACGGACTCCGACTGTGAGCTCTGATCGACGGGCGACAACAAGGGTCGGCGTGCCTGGACTGCCGGTTCTCGACGACGGGCAACCGAGAGGTACAGTAAACCCATTCACTGTCTTCTCGTTGCTGTGTGTCACTCCCTGGGTGACGGGCGGAGCGCATACCGATCGGGCGGCGATTATTAGTAGAGGGACCCACATAAAGAACCCCACAAAATGCACATTTTGTTAAAAATCGTTGATTCAAGACGGCTTTCGTTGAGTTCACAGGGGCATCCAACACACACTGAGAGGAAGCAAACATAGCCCAAGAACTCTTAATTGTTTTAGGATTAATATCCATGGCTGAGTCATAATTCGACGACTATAGCTTGCCGGTGGCACAAACCTCCCTCTTATGCTGACAATTAAAGGAACATCCTTCTTTAATGTCAAAGTCATCATCACAGAAACAACGCCTTATCTCTTCCAAGCTTGTGAAATTCATTTGATTCTCGGGTGTTTTTAGCGATATCATTTTTTGACTGGCAACTCGGTTGCTTAAATTCTGGAACAAACGTTGAAAACGTCGATACGCGTGTCTGTCCGGTTGCTGCCACCGTCGACTGCTTTGGATTCGAATGTAATCGTCACATCTGGGCCCGTTTGCTCAAAGCCGGTTAACTTTAACCGCGCTAAAAGTTTTACCGCCCTTTCCTACTAGGTACCTTCAAGTACCTAGCCAAGTTTGACGAGGTCTGCATGAGCGATAGCTTCGTGTTTCTTTATGGGGAGGTAGCTGGTGTCAACTAGTTGTTGTAGCGAATATAAGTGGCTTTCATGGAAAAGTTCCCAAAAAGGGATCAAAGAAACCGCGCTACCGGGTTTTCGCGACTCAGCGCGGTGTTCATATGAGCTTAAGAAACAATTTTTGTTGCTCGCGCTTAAGATATTGTGTAAGTAAAGATATTGGGTAATTAAGCCTTGTTTAGAAAACGTCAAATTTTTGGGCTCTCAGAAGTGAAGACAAGCCTCATTGAAATTTCCCTCCAAGTTCGAAAGAGGACGAAGAAGTTCAGTCCAAGAAACGATGAAGAAGTAGTGAGCAGTGAAAGGCTGGCGTTACTCCGGCAGTATGGTTGGCCAGCATCTAAGACTTGAATATATTGCGCTATCATAAATTGAAAACCTCGTAATTTGGCTCAAGCATCGAGAAGAATACTGAAAGGGTAATTCGGTTGCTTAAATTCTGGAACAAATGTTGAAAACGTCGATTCCCGTGTTTGTTCCGTTGCTGTCCCCGTCGTCTGCTTCGATATCGAATGTAATTGTCACATCTGCGCCCGTTTTCTGAAAGCCGGTTAACTTTAACCACGGTAAAAGTTTAACCGCCTTGGGATCCCTACTAGGTATCTACCTACAAGTACCTAACTAAGTTTGACGAGGTCTGCATGAGCGATACCTTCGTGGTTTTTTATGGGGAGGTAGGTGGCGACAACTAGTGCTTGTAGCGAATAAGAGTGGCTGTCGTCGAAAGGTTTCAGAAAAGGGATCCAAGAAAGCGCGCAACCAGGTTTTCGATATTCAGCGCGGCATAAATATATGAGCTTAAGAAGCACTTTTTGTTGCTCGTGCTTAAGATATTGTGTAAGGTAAAGATATTGGGTTTTTAATCCTTGTTTAGAAAACTTCTAATTTTTTGGCTGTCAGAAGTGAAGGCAAGCCTCGTTGAGATTTCCTTCCAAGTTCGAAAGAGGACGACGAAGTTGTCCTAGAAACGATGGAGAAGTAGTGAGCAGTGAAAGGCTGGCGTTACTCCGGCAGTATGGTTTGCCAGCATGTAAGAACTGTATATAGCTCTATCATAAATTGAAAACCGCGTAATTTGGCTGAAGCAGCGATGGGAATGCTGAAAGTGCAATTTTACGCTCCGCGCGCTCTGGCCTTCCTCATATAAAAATGTATAATCATAAGGTTTTGACGAATGCGCGTGGAAGGTAAAGTTCGTTTTAGGCTTTTGCTTTAGAACTGTTACTTGTGCAGACGCTAGAACTTGCAGAGCGTGTTACCACACTCGTAGTATGCACCTTGGTTCCTGGGAAAGTTTGCGAAATATCTATTTGGACGCTGTTTGCCTCTGCGTGCTATCAATACCCGGATGATTCAGTCACGGTAATCCACTATAGTATTCCAAAGACGTTGCCATGCCGACAATTACAGCGTTAATGTAGGCTTAGAAATGGCCAGTATAGAAAGACTGTGTAAAAAATGCGGCGAGAAGTATTGCTCATGTTTTGCGATTTAAGTGAGGTAACACAAAGCGAAAGCCTTCTGCACCATTATTTGCTGACTAACGCGCCCGATATTGCTACAACGACATATTAGTTCCAAAGCGAGCGACGCTCGCTCGCAGGGGCACCGCCATGTTTCCCCGCCGTCCTTACTCTACGGGTCACGTGACCTAAAATTCCGCCTCGTCGGGAAATGCGGTTAACTTTTCAAGCGGTTAAAGCTAACCGGCTTCGAGCAAACAGGCCCTGTGGGGTAACAGAACTGGTTGCAGTTTGAGCGGGGCTTCGATTGTTGGGGTCCTTTCGTTTGCTGCTCGTTGTGAATAGTTTCGATAAACGTGCGGGGACATCCGGAATCAAACGTGGAACAGCATATATTTCAATCCCCATTGAACATCGGCCTGCGGAACAACTGAGCGTGAACATTGTTTTTCAGGATTGTGCTCTGCCGTCTTGTTGTACTATCGTGCATCAAAGGGTTTGTACCCGAGCGCTACAACAAAGAAAAAAGAGAAATTCATAGCTGACGCGTGATATCTTACACCTTACACGCAATATACACGGCGTAATAAAGTAGCAACCATTTTTAAAAGGTACGCTTCCTTCCCATCGTCATCAACTGCGTACACTGGAACGCACATCAAGGTATCGTTTTTTTCAATGTCCCTACGTCCAACTTTCTTCAAGAGAGCCCAAATAAATTCGACGAGTATTTAATCAATTGAACGTCAACCTATTAAATAACTCAATCACAATATGAGCGCGCTCAACGACGAACAGAGTATCGCAAGCGAAATTCAATCCTCTTTTTCTTTGATGTACACTGCTGATAACACTGTACTACCAGCAATTGCTTCTGACAAGCATTGCCAAATTAGTAATTTGGTGGTGACTGTAGATGGCATTTTTGAAAGTTTAATTCGACTGAATTATGGAAAGTCATGTTGCCCAGATGTGATTCATAACGCGTTCTTACAAAGGCATTCGGAATAGTGATCTAAGTTTCTTTACGACATATAGTCTTGTAGTTTAAGAACTGGCGAAGTGCCAAAAGTTTGGAAAGTTGTCAAGGTTGTGCCTATACACAAGAGCGGTGGTAAAAAGTGTGTCTCTATCTACATACTTGTGTCGATCATGAATACATGCCACAAGGCTCTTGAGCATTTTATTTTTTTAGCACATAGTAACGTTTTCGGAAACTGCAAAATGTTTGGTAAAAGACCAGCATCGTTTCCGACGCGGGTGTTCAACAGTGACAAAGTTTCGTCACACGTTCTATAAATTTGCTACCGTAGCGAATAATGACGGTAAGCTGACTTCGTGAAGGCTTTTGACAGCAGATACTGTAAATTACTATATAGACTGAAGCAGGTGCTGAGAATGAGTTTATTATGGTGGATTGTCTCTTACCTAATAAACCGTCAGCAGTATGTTACTGTAATTAAGGCAGAGTCTATAGAAATGCCTGTTCCTTCAGGGGTGCCCCAGGGCTCGGTACTTGATATTTTGCTTTTTTATCATTTAATATTGATCTGCGGGTGGAGAACCCATTAATACAGTATCGTTATTTCGCTTACGATAGTATTTAGTTCTTTGAGGTATCCTGTTTTGTGGATCAGGAATGTTTAGATGATATTCTGCGCAAGGTATTTTCCTGGCGCAAAAAATTGGCAAATAAAATCAAATACAAAGGAATGCGTTCAAATGACGCTAGAGAAATCTCCACTTCTGTTTCATTATGTTATAAGCTTAGCTCCTTTCGGAATACTCAATTATATAAGTATAGTACGAAGGTACTATACTTATATGAAGTGACTATTTATACTAAGGTATAAGTACGATTGAATATGTGTCACTCTGCTGCAGAAAGGAAGCTCGAGGCTTGGACTTATTTCATTCGTCCACTATCTGAATATGCAGATATTTTATGGGACGCGCATTCTCAGACATCTTGTGAACAATTTCAAGGCGTTCAGAAAGAGGCACTTCGGTTGATTTATAACGCATACGACAGGAGAACGTTCATGTCATCCTTGTGTATCTCGTCCGTATTACCACAGTTATTCTGTCAAAAGGAAGTCAAGCGCTTGAATTTTTTTTTATAATCTAAAACACGATAAGATATGGGTTAAGTTTCAACAGAGATCTGAAATACAACGACAGCCGTGACAAAAGGCGGTAACACAAAAACTTGTTTCGCGAGATTGAATTTAAAAAAATGCAGTTTTAAATACTCTTTTGTTCTAGGATTATTTCTGATTGGAACGTCTTGCCTCCAATTTTGACAAGAAGCGCTACATATGATTGTTTTGATAGGGCTTTAGGCCAGTGGTTCTCAACCATTGATATTTCGCGGACCCCTTGTGGATTGGCGTAGATGAAGGAGGACGTAGATGTGGTAAACGGATTGGTTTATTATGATAATGATTTAATGAATAAATATAACTAAGAACTATAGTGTAAAGTATACTTCTCTCGTTGATATATACACAAAAAGGTCACCCAAAAATTGGAACGTTTATTCTCAATCTGAAAAAAATAATACAACTCTTTTTGCCGGGCT
Organism: Ixodes ricinus; assembly: GCA_037355805.1. Lineage (NCBI taxonomy): Eukaryota > Metazoa > Arthropoda > Arachnida > Ixodida > Ixodidae > Ixodes > Ixodes ricinus. Next base: position 222,048 of record JAZHYW010023707.1, read on the forward strand.
TGACAGATGAGGCATTGCTTCGCGGACCCCTCGAGGGCCTTCACGGACCTCCATTTGAGAACCACTGCTTTAGGCGATTCTGCATATCAGTAAACCTCCACGAAATAAGCGATATTTTTGCATAATTTAGTTTGTGACATTTTGTATTGCATATTTTTACAATGTCTGCCCTGCAGCTGTACTTCCAATCATCGCTTGGCCCTAAAGAGTGGGCGGAAAATATTCTTCAAACGAATACAATAAATAAATAAATATATTTAAGCCGCTCAGCATCCATTCGAGCCGTAATTAAGTGGCATTTCTCTCTACTTTTCGACGCTTGTGAAACGCACCCGCTACGACAGCCGGGAGCGCAGCAGGTCGCCATGCTGCTCATTGATTGGCCAGCCTACGTTGAGCCACCGATGACACGAGCCAAAACACGAGGGACAACAACGAGCACGAGAGACAGCCGAGAATCGACCTTAGGGCGACTACAGTGACACCTCTCCCGCACTCTACATCATGGTGTCTTGCCGTGAAAAGAGTTTCCAAACTGATACTCCTTTGTAACGTTGTTTACAACAATGACTGCTGAAAGCGAAGCTCCTAAAGCAGAGTTTTAATGTTTATTGACTAATTGCAAATTTCCCAAATAACGTCTTTCCAGAATGCAACGGGTACCGCTGTTAATGGCAAATCACTTCGTGTAGTCTATTGCAATTTTGTTTTCTGTGCTTGTGCATTTTATGTTTCATCAGCACTTCTTCATCTTGATCAGGAAATCGGGATCCCCCCTCACTTTCTTCATGTACGAGGATGCTGCATTCACACGCCAGTATCCCGCAGCGTACCGCATAGCCGTGGAAGAGTCGCAGTAACGCAGTTTATCTTCAAATTCGAGCCCAAATAATGCCACGCCGAGCGGAATTGTGGGATACTTCTTCGAGCTCGAGCATATCTGAAAGCAATCAAGGTTCAGTGAAACGGCAGACGCCTACGCTCGCAACGATGCTATGCAAAATAAAAACTTAGAACGGCAATTCGGTTTATGTTTTAGTAACTTTTAAAACCCCAATGTGCCTGATAAACCCGAATTTCACGAGAAATGCTTCACGAAAAAGCGTGACGTCACTTTTTCCACAAAATGTATCGGGGAAATTAATGCCAGATAAAAACAATTTATTCGCCAATTTTGGGAACAAAATTTGCGATTTGTGTCCACGCCTCGTGACCTCAAGTTCTATGGTGTACTTAGTGTAGAAATAAAAGTGGTGTGAGTACATCATGTTACCTCAAGTCACTTGGCGTCGAATTGGGGACTGGCCACGTGGCGAGATCCGAGCATCTCATCATCACTTAGCAGCAAAGCAGATCTTAGCATTAGAGGTAACAAAGCCCAAGGACCAATCGCGAAGCCGGGAGCGCGAAAATGATAAGCCCTAGAGAATAGATTGTACACTTTGGTGAGACTTCGACACAATGGAGCCAATCAAGCCGCGAGAAAAGTGCATCGTCACGACGCTCGTTATTTTGTGGGCATTTTATCACCGGCTAGACCAATCACTCAAAGCAAAGAGCGCAGGGTCCCAATCTCTCTGCGTAGTTGCTTTAATCGGTCATAGCAAACCCAAAAAGAGAATGAGCGCTGGGACCACGAAATGTTTGCGCTCCTTAGATTGACTCCATTTAACCGTAGCGAAAAAAAAATACTTCAGGCCTATTTGGAGAGATGTCGTGAAAAGAATAAGTTCATAAATCACTAAATGAACGTCATGAACGATCCACAGTCCACAATGCACGCAAATACGTACACTGCAGCGTCAACTTCGTGTACAATATTTTTTGCTCTTGTGGGAGAGAGTTTGTTCACGAAACTTGCCGCAGCATTAATGTTAGTCCACGAGAGCGTGATCCTTCTCAACAATCATCGCCATCAGGACACCTAACCAAAAATGTAAGGAGCTGTAACTGTTCGCCTAGTTTTAACGAGACTAAAGTCGTCAATCGCTTTTATGACAAAACAGCCAGAGAGGTCTCTGAGGGAAAATTTACCATAGAGCTTAGCACACCGTCTGTAGAACTATCAAAAAAAAAAAGATGCGGTATCTCATTTTTTTTCTCACCCAGACCGTGTTTTTGTTTTTATCTTTCTGTCAAATTATTAAATGTTCTAATCATTCAATCATTTTATAGAAGTTTATTTTTTAGTTTAACAATGTCTTCTAGATCAAATATTCTTCATTTTCTTATTTGACTCAAATGATGTCTCACGTCCTTGTTGTTTTCTTTTATCATACATTAAATAATCAGTCGATAGTAGCGTTGTCCTTTTTGTATATTTGTATTGTCTTTATCTGTGGCGCTAATTACTTTCACGATCATAGCGTAACCTGTGAAACGGAATATAGCACTCGACACAAGGACAAAAGGAGAACTGGACACTACTCCGCGCCATACCTGTTCCGTAAAATAGTTTGTTGTTGGACGAGTTGGTGAACGTTTGGATACATGGTTTTGCGCAAAAAAGACGGATACAAAGAGAGAAACAAACACGAGTGCTCGTGTTTGTTTCTCTCTTTGTGTCCGTCTTTTTTGAGCAAAACCATGTATCCTACCTGTTCCGTTTGCCCTTGTCCTCGGTCCTTACAATGATTTCTCAAATTAGGCACCAACTCGCCCAACACTTAGCACTAACGATATTTGAGCCTCTGTTCCTTTTTATGTTACTGCCTAATTAGTGGGCCGGGCTACTCGGGGAACAAGTAGTAGCCACGAAATATTAGCGCATGATATTATAACTCGATCAGGCGAAAACCGCGCAACGTCCAGGGGCTCTAAACTCGTCAAACACAAAGTTGGGGCCGAAGTTCACGGAGCGCGCCGATTGGACTATCACGACGATGACTTCGCACTTTTTTCGCCAGCGTCCAATTGGCGCGTTGCGCGAACTTTCGGCTCAAACTTTGTATTTGACGACTTTATGGTCCCTGTGTGTTTAAAATGCGCACCTCAGGGCAAATTGGGGAAGTTGTATGGACGACTTTGTAATTGACAACCGTGGCAAAAGCCATCAAAATTTTTTTTTATGCAGGTTAATTAAAGTGTATTTCTTAGTTGAGTTTTGTTTTCCGTCAAAAGGTATTTTTGTTTCTAGCAAGGAAGATTAAGAAAATAATTATAAAAATAGTTTCGAGTCTTCAGATATAAATAATTAAAGAGAACTAATCGAGACACTTTCCTCCCAGCGGCCGTGGCGGCGGAACCAGCGAATCGGTTTTCCGACCCACTCACGAGCGCCTCATCAGCCCCATTCGGGAATCGAGATTCGAGATATCAGAACAATGGAACCAGTGGGACGCGCTTATTTCTCCCATTTGAATCAGCTTCTAAAGCCCTGTGTCGTCTGCTAATTGTTCTCACCAATCAGTTTGGTGTTTTCGCGTTTTTTTGTGTGTGTGTTACCCCATCAGTGTCGCTCGATTGAACGAGTCCGCACGTGTCACTGTCGTTACCCCGAGAAACTTGGCGGCCTTCCGCTTGCCCGGAAGGCCGCCAAAAGACTGAAGATGGATGACGTGACAAAGGTAGAGTTGATCAGAAGTCTGGACGATCACGTTTTAAAGTCATGTATGACCACGTGTCAGTCGTACGCGATGGCAGCCGTTCCAGCTCAGAACAAGATACATCAAGTGTCGATTCGTGTCAACAAAAGCCCGTCGGCGGATTCGTGCCGAGCTCCTTCGACTGACCCGGTATTGTGATCTTTTTACGCCCATATATTGTAACATTGGGGAAAACAAATGCTTATTTAAACTCGTTATCCCTATCGTTTTATTATTTTTGAACCTAAAAAGGGGCAGCTAAACCCTGACCTGATTCGTTGCATCGATTACACTGATCGCCTTGGTACCAATCAGAGGGAAAGGAAAGCAAATGTGGAGCAGAGTGTGCTAGACCGTGCTGGACTCAGTTTTGTCGGGCTTTGCTCAGCGAGGTGGGGCCAGCAAGGCGCGGCTTAGTGGACGCTCTTGGCACGATCGCGTTCGGGGCCTGAATCGAGGTCGATGTAAGGGACTACAGCGACGATGCGTGCAAGTCCTGGGCGCTGCAGCCATGAACCTAACTCGCAGTCAGTTAGCCATTCGCTTCGCTGCAACCCTCCCATTAATAAATTGATTATAGTATGTCACGGAGATAAAATGTTTTGCTTATAACTCATAAACTATATCGCATTCAGAGAAAACAATATTTTGCTCCGTATTTCTACGTTCAATGAGCTCCATCTAATCGCAAAGTCCAAACCTATTAAAAATCATTAAAGAGCCTCTTTAAGGCTGAGTCCCCACACCGGCCATCTTGAAGAAGCTTAAAATCCAACTCCTAGATTTCGACACCGATCCGTGTTGCCAATAAACTGTGGTATGGCTCGTGGCACCGATGTTCCTCTTCCGCTCTTAATTCCCTCCTTTCTGCTAGTCCCCTGTGCAGGTTGCACGTCCACCCCGTGCTCTCCCCGCGTCATGGGGTGCCAGCGCTGCCCACTTTGGTCGGCTGCATGCTAAGCACTCCAAGCTAGCAAAGCCCGCTCATCTTTCGGAGAATGCCAATCTGGGTGGCTTTTATTTTTTGTAGTAGGAGCAAAACTTTGCTGAATAAGAAAGGCACTCAGTTGATCTTGCGGATATTCAACTTTGGAAAGGCGTTCTTGTTGTTTCTCTATGCTTAACACACGTTTTGCAATCCTTAAGCATTGCGAAACGTGCTTTGCACTTTTTTAAATGTCTTGCAATGCTTAATCTTAACACTTGTATCTTTTTCAAGGCACGGGTTGGCAAGAACATCTGCTAGGAAAGTAGAAACGCTTGGGGATTTTTTAATATATAATTGAGATAACAAATTAAAAAAAATTGAAACTCGCTTACAACGCCCTGTAACACTGAATTAGAGCACAGCTCTTGTGGAGGAGGAGGAAAGGTACTGACGGGAGCGTATACCCCTCCTCCCTCCTCCTCACCTCCTCATCATGCCTGCTACTCCTCCCTCCGAGCGGCGTCGCCGTCGGCGTCGGCGTAACCGTGAGGTCACGCGACCCTCGTGACGTCACGCGACTTCACAGGGGTCACGTGACCCCATGAGTTCACGTGACTTCATGGGGTCACGTGACGTCACCGGGGTCGCGTGACGTCACGGGGGTCACGTGACCTCACGGGGGTCACGTGACATCACAATTACGTCGACGGCGACGGCGACGCCGACGCCGCTCAAGCCCGAAACGCGCGCCTAAGAGCTGCGCTCTAAAATAACTGGACTTAACAGAATACTGTTCAGCAAGGCGCGCTCCATATCGTTTACATCAAAGTACCGAGATAAAATCCGCGCCTACAGGGAACGGTATTCGTCGAGGTGACGACTCAGATACTAGCGACCTATTGAAGTAATTTAATGCCAAAATAAGCCCACTTTCCCGTTTATCCCCTCATTGCTCATTGACTTACCGAAGATGTCTCCCGCAATGTAGGTGAAGCGATTAACTAAACTGTTTCCATTGCCGAGTCAAGCATTTTCTTCTTAAGTTTTATGATGCTTCCACTCTGTTTTTGAAGTATTTTCGCAAATGCATTACAGACAAAAGTATGATGTCGAAAACTTTACAACTACTTAAATAAAGTTTCAAATGGCGCTGAATAAGATTGAGATTTAAAATGAGTGGAATTCTTTTTATTTGTATTCAGGTTAAGAAAGGAAAGGCCTTGCTCGTTGAGTTCACGCTTCGTTATTCGCAGCTCTTAGGCCGCCATCTCATCGGCGGCGACAATAAGATGATGTAACTATGACACGCCTTTCTTAAACTGTAGACTATTTGGTTCGGGAACTCACTTTCCAGGTGATGGTGTCGTTGGTCTCGTACATCGCGGCAGAGTTGTGACGCAGGTGAATGGCACGCATCACACGAACGTCAGTAATAAGGTCGAACTTGAAGGAGTCCTTCGCATTGCACAGCTGCGTTTTAGAAAAAAAAACATCGTAGTAACTCGCCAGGACACGTGCAACATGCTTCGAAGGTTTACGCATCACACAGCGGAAAAAGTTCAAACTACGGTCGGAGTATGGAAGGGAGGCTGCACTACCGTATATAACACCCACAACTCCTCTGAGTCTCAGAGAAGGCAGAAAAGACGCTTTTTTAATTTTGAAATTATGCATAAATTTTCTACGGTCGCCATTAGTTGGTCATGTACTATGAGCGCGCATGGAATACGAGCGCATTGTCGGAATTCGGAATGTACTCGAACCAAAACGAATTCCACACGAGTGCTTCGTCAGTGCTAGGGGCGAACTTGGGACCAATCACGGTCTTTACGCTGGAAGCGATGAGACCAACTAATGGAGGTTGCGCATAATATAAACATCATTTCGAAAATTACGTAAATGGTCTTCAGGTAGCGCAATTTGCCTTCCAATGGCACTTCGAGCTTTCGCCGCTTGCTGCTTTTTGTGAAAAAAGCTCCCTTAAAAACGACAAGCGTCGGAATTGTTTGAACATGCGCGTGTGGATAAAGGCGTGCTTTCGAGTGATCAATAAAAGCAGGTCTTTAGTTAACATCAACCGCCCTGGAAACCATCTCGATTTTCGAAAAACCATTAGGCGCGATGGTCTGACATTGATCAAATTACATCAGCTAGCCTGCACCCACGCCATTGCTTCATTAGGGTCTTTGTCGGCGAAGTGACGAGTCTCGAGATTTGACTTATAGTCATCCTAAGTGGGCTGCACTTGTTGACGAAGATGCGAGATCTCGGTGTCGGAGGTGCTGAGAGAGGAGGAGCGAATGCTACCCGGAGTGTCAGGCATGGCGAAAGCCTCGATTATCCCCCGGCCATACCGAGACCTGCGAGTTCATACTTTCCGGGTGCCATTGAAATCTGGATCGCAGACTGTGAAGACTTTGACATGCTGGGCTATCGCGTGGACCGTTTGAACGGATGGGTTGGAATGAGCGTGTATGACCTAATTAGATCGTTCTCTCTGGCGCTCATTGAGACAATGGCCGGTTTCAACAGTGTACTGCTCTCCGCAACGAAACGGAATACAGTAAACGCAGCGTTGTTGACACGGGGCGTAATTGGTGGCGCATGCATACATTTATCCCCGTGACTTTTAAAGCCCGCTCTAGGTTTTCAAGTCTAAAATTAATTTCATGTGTGGTCATGTAGGTCTTGAGGCTAGCGGCTTTGCTTTGCTTTCCGAGCTGTCACGTCGAACGATGCAGAGCCAGAAAACAGCTTCCGGTTTGGTAGGACGCTATTCTTTTCAAACACCGACAACTTAACAATGCACTGTTTATCCGGGATATATTCCTGCCTAGTTTTGTCTGCTGCTTCAAGAAGAGCTCTCTGCCACGTTCCTAAACTAAGACAATGAGAGAGCCGGATTAGGACATACTTTACAAGGGCTTTCGAATTCTCCTCCCGGAACACTGAGGCCATCAGACTGCGACGATCAATTGTTTCCTTCCCTGCTTGTAGCCACATTTGGAGTTGTCCGATTTTCTCACACGCGCAGGAATTATTGCAGCATAGGTGAGTGCTTTGCGGAATTCGTCAGTCTGCTTTGAACAGGGGCAAAAGACGGACGCCTCAAGACGCCGTCTTGGAAACATGGGCAACTAGTGCGCTCGTTGTCTTTACTCAATAAATTTGTTTTACGTTTTTCATTTCTTATTCTTTAATTAGATAAAAAATGTATTACTACCGGACGTCCTACAAAAGTCTGCCAGTGAAGTCCCATGTTTACCTTAGCCAGCCGTACCTGCAATCGTCATGAATAGTAGTGTAACAAGCTTGGTGGCTCAAGCATTACCACTTCATCGCGAATATATACGAGGTACGTTCATAAAGTTCGTATTATCGGCATAAAAAAATGAAAAAAATGGAACAAAACAGGCATCAACATGAGCGCGCGTCCCTCTAGTTTCCGCACAGTATAAACATTGCATGCTATAGTAGGTCGGAACGCCGCTAGGGAGTCGAAACAAAAATGGCACAGCCCGTCGGTACCAAACACATGCAGTGATCCGTTTTTTTTTTATTTGAAGGGAAGCAATGCCAAGGATATTCATTCCAACCTGGGAGCGTTGTTCGGGGACAACACCCCAGTTTATGACACTTTGGTTAAATGGCGCAGACGCTTCCAGTGTAGCCAAATAAGAAAAAAAAGCATTTTAAGGACGGCGACCAAGTGATTGCTGAAGTGGAGCGATTCCTGAACACTCAAAACGAGGAGTTCTATAACAATGGCCTCCGGCATGTGGTGCATCGCTAGAAGAAGTGGGTAACTTTTGTTGGCGGATATGTAGAGAAAGTCTCAACTCCTACTCGAGTTTGATTCTTGAATCTCTATTTTTTCGTGACAATAATATGAACTTTATGAACGCCTCTCGTATATTAATATTCTTATATTTGTTGCCCTATTGTTCTCAATTTTGTACAACCTTTTATAGAAACGGTAGTATTAGTGATTACAAGTTTTCCGGCTTTTTGGATAAATTTCAGCTAAAGCTCGTAGAACCTGTAATTCCAAAGGGCAAAACATATTTTTGTCAAATACCTACAAAGGAAAAACACCGCAGGTATTGTTTTAATTAGTAGAATACTTGAACCATGGCCCAGTACTCGAACAAATCCTAAAACTATATCTGGTCATAAAAGACAAGGAATCAAAATATCATAACTTATGTGGCCTTGGGACAAAAATGACGGCGTGGAAGGGGGGCATTTTGCAGGGCTGTAACATTAAAGGAAAGAAAAAGATGCAACATATATTTTGAGCAACCACAAGAGAACAACGGAAAGCTGTCACTACAAAGGTTAGTAAAATCGAAGATAGCTTCTTCTTATTGCTTCTTGAAGTTTGCTTAATTTGCATTTAAACACACGTTTAGAGCACCGCGTTACGAGGGTGGCATCCGCCAACCTCGTTGTATTTGCAAGACTGCAGGACCCCCGTGTCGCCCTTTCGCTGGCCCGCCAGTCACTGGTGTCTGCTGATCTTTTTGTGTCAACTGCATATTAAAACTGCCAACCGTTCTTCACAAACTATAAACATTCGGTAAAAACGGGGATTACGTGTTCGTCTTTTTTATTTGGTTACTCACCGAAGACAGCACATTCAAATTAATTGTGGTGCAACGCTTTCCGATATCGAAACGTGTTTGGTCATGTTTACCAACTGGGTCGATCCAAAAACGGCCAATGAAAACGACAACGCCAGCGATCGTCCCGCAAATTGGGACAGCCGGTTTTGTGCATAGTCCAGAGCGTCCACCTGCGTAAAAGTGTGGAGATTTATTTTATATATTTTGTCTAGTTACCGAGAGCAAATAGAAGATATTATTGAAGGGAAATGAAATGTAGAAATATCAAAATGTTCACAGATTTACAAACATATACAGAAATAAATTATCATCACAAACAAATAATAATGGTAATTATAATATTACTGTATTCAAAGAACATATTACAAAGACAAAAGTGATAGCCTACAAAGGCAGCGTCCTGCTAGTGCGTAGGGAAAGGCAACCAGCAAGAATACATGTCCAAATCAGCTGGATGTAAATACGGAAATACAACGAACGCATGCTCGATGCAAACAAACAAATAAAAGGAATGTATGCTCAATATCAGAAAAAATACAACGAATACAAACAAACTAAAGAACTACATGCCGAAAAACACAATTCTTAAGGCAGAACAAAATACATTTTAGAAATTTTGATACAATCAGACACTCCAGCACATAGCACACTAGGCCAAAAACAATCACTAACGAACAAAGATACATAAACATAAAATACGCAAAAATTCCTTTCAGAATTACAAGGAACACAAATGTGGCACAATTTCTTTAGTCCATTCTTGAGCATTCTTAATGAGCTTGGGTGACAGTGTGCTCAACTGTTAAATATAACATGGGAGCGGTGGCCGCAACTGATATCAGAGCTGTCTAGCGATTAAATGAATGATGCGGCAGAAATTAAGGCGGCTCTTTTGCGATTGTCGCCACTCACCGATACAGATATCGTATGACCTCCTCGTTTCTTTGTTTCTTTGTTCTTTTGTTCTGTTTTGCCACTCTGTTTAGTCACACCTACGCATTTACCATGCGGGGCTACCATATCTCGGTGATCTTGCAGTTTCTCCGATAAAGGCCACCTTCTTTAAACAGCAAAAAACCAAAATCAAAAAGCGACATTTTTTTTATCGCCGAGTTACTGCATTGGTGATTGTTTCGGAGCTGGGAGTGTAACTCCAGAAAACAACAGCGGCATAAGCTGCCGGAGTGAGCCGGTAGATGACAAATGCAGTCTCTCCGGCCACCGCTCCCGCGTTATATTTAACAGTTGAGTACAATGTAGCAATTATAGTAACATGATACTCTATATGTATAAGGAAGGTTCTGGACAATGTCATGATGGTAACTTCGTCTTTGCCCAGACGACCGCAGGAGATCTTTTTCAGTCGTATGAGTGATTTCTCTCCGCCTTCGACAGTGTCCCACTTGCGTAGTCGATGACTCGCTCCGTGCCTTCTTGCACTTAAACCAGTGCCCAGCCAAGTCCTGCGTCACTTGCGTAAATGTGAATCGCAGTTTCCGTATCCTGATTAAAGCGTTCAAGTAGAGAAGGAGTCCGGAGTAGTCGCTTCAGCTCGTCGAATGCCTGCTGTTGCTCCTCGGCCCATTCGAACTTCTCGGCGTCCTTCGATAGCTTTGTGAGCGCTTCGCAAATCTTGCGCAATCACGAACAAAGCGCCGATAGTACGCACATTGTCCTAGACATCTTCGCAAGGCCTTCTTGTCTGACGGCGCTGGAAATACCGCGACGGCGCCAGTCTTCTCTAGGTCTGGGCGAACGCCATCGGCGCTAACCACGTGGCCCAGGAAGTTCAGTTCGCCACAGGCGAACCATTCGGCGGCACTTCGATGGCTTGAGCTCGAGTCCGGCAGTTTGTATGGCTTGGAGAACAGCTCGGAGTCGTCACAAGTGCTCGTCGAAGTCCCCGGAAAATACTGCGACGTCGTCGAGGTAGACCAGACAGCTCTGCCACTTCAGGCCTGCAAGCACGGTGTCCATGACACGCTGAAAAGTTGCTGGCGCCGTGTATAGTCCAAAAGGCATCACCTTGAACTCGTACAGTCCATCTCACGTGACGAAAGCTGCCTTCTTTCGGTCGCGCTCGTCGACTTCGATCTGCCAGTAGCCACTTTTCGGGTCCATCGATGAAATGTATCGTGACTGGCACAGCCGGTCTACCGTGTCGTTGATGCGGGGAATTAATATACGTCTTTCTTTGTCACCGCGTTCAGCTGCCGGTGGTCAACGCAGAACCTAAGAGTTCCGTCCTTCTTAACCAGTGCGACTGGAGAGGACCTTGGACTTCTGGAAGGTTGGATTATGTCGTCGTTCAGCATCCGTTGAACTTGCTTTTGAATGACCTTCCTTTCTCTAACAGAAACTCTGTACGGCTCTCGATGCACAGGGAGCGCGTCGTCCTCGGTAATGACGCGGTGCTTCGCAACCACGGTTTGGCGCACCTTCTACGACGTCGCAAAGCGCTGTATTCTGCGGGGAGGTTAGTCAACTGTCGTCTTTTCGGGCCCGGAAGCTTGGGTTCAATGTCGAGCAGCGCTGGCGACGTACTGTCTTGCTCAGGTGGGGGGGACTCTTCAGTAATCGTGGCAATTTCGGCGGAATTCTGAGTTCCTAGGTGTGGCCCACGGCTGTACCTTTCGTAAGGTGCAGCGGCTCTTGTCGAAAATTCGCAACAACAGCCAAGGTACACGCGTATCAAAGAATCGTTACTCCTTTTGCGAAGCCGATTTTTCTTCCTAGAAGCAACTAGACGCTTCCCTCAAGCAAAGCGTCGACACGGGAAGCATCATCGGTTCCGACGGGCACAAAAACAGAGGATCGTGGTGGCAGGTTTACATGATCGGCGAGAACTCGGGCCGCGGGTGACGTCGCTCTGGGTTCCTCCGACGGTAGGGCAGGTTTTCTTAGCGTCAGTCTGTTCGCTCCCAGGCCAATGACGGCGCCGTATTCGCACAAGAAGTTCATACCGAGAATAACGTCCCTCTTGTAGAACGTCTTGTAGAACGAGGAATTTCACAGGACATGTCTCGCCGTGAATTTCGACGCGAGCAGTGCACATTCCGACAGGCATGATGAGGTGTCCCCAGCGGTTTGCATCTCCGGCCCATCCACGGCGTCGTAAGTTTTCGAAGGCGGCGAGAGTGCCTACCACTCAAGGCTGAGTAGTCGGCTCCGGTGTCCACGAGAGCCGATGCGCCGTGACCGTCGATAACAACTTCAAGGTTGTTGGGCACCGTTTCAGGAGCGTCGTTGCGATGCGTGGCGTCGGAAGAGTAGGAGCGCTCTGGCGTTCTTGGAGGCTCTTTACTTCGGTTGTCTTCGGCAACGCCAACTCCAGGCGTTGGCGCACTTAGTTTTCCCATCGACGCAGAGGGAACAAGCTATCTTGGCGGGACCGATGAAGGGGCGTTGCCGGACGTCATGGGGATGGTGAGCAGGATCCCCGGGAAGGACCCTGCATTGAAGTCGATGGACGGCGCAGGTACTCCTCGATGTTCCTTGGTTATTCTCCCAGGCGTGGCCTAGGGTCGTTCGGCACAAACCCTCTCAGTCTTATCTGGCGGCAGCTTCACCGTCGGTACACGTGGCCGGCCTCTCCGCAGTTGTAGCATATAGGGCGTTGGTCGGCCGTTCGCCACACCTCGGTCTTGTGCGGTGCACGGGGCTCCTGGCAGACGTACTGGACCTGGTCGTCTTGGCGTCGGTCGTACTGCGGCGTTGGAGACTGACTTCAGGGCGACGCGACAAAGGCCCGAGGATGAGGCGGTGGCCGTTGGACCATTGTGGCGTAAGTTAGCGGTGGCTCCTCGGGGGCTGCCAAGCTGATGGCAGCCTCTGGTTGAACGGCTCACTGAACTACTTTCCGCACGACCTCGGCAATGGAGAGCGAAGCTTGTCGGTCAGCGGCGGGTAGCAGCTTGCGAAGCTCTTCTCGAACTATGTCGACGGTCGATCTGCCGAATGTTGTCGACACCGACGATGTGCAAGTCAAGCCGCGATGATGCGACAGTTGACGCAAGAGGGATCCCGACGAGTCGAAGGTAGTTGCTTGCTCGGGCCGACAGTGCACGCTGAGTGTTTGTGGCTTCCGCCGCAAAGTCGTCAACACTCGTTGTGGGGTGTCGAACAAGAGCGCCGAAGATTTCACTCTTCCCGCCTCTCATGAGGGCGCGCAGCTTCTTTACTCGGTGGCCTGAGGCTCAGCACGGGCACTCAGAAGCAGGACATCCTCCCCAAAGCTGGTAATGCTTTCGTTTGTTTCTTGAGTTTTTGTCCGGAGTAGGTGACGGTGCTGACTCATGAATGTCTCCTTCAGGCCGGCGATACAGGTGTCCCTAAACGGAAGTGAAGCCTCGTTTTTCTCGAACCACTGCCTGGCGGTACCCTCCAAAGAAAAGGTAGAGGTTTTAGAGGCGCTGCTCAGTGGTTCATCTATTTTGGCGGGCTACACGTTCACAGTGCAGAAGTCAGTCCTCCATATCCTCATGGGCCTCGCCATTGAAGGTCGTCGGGGTTCGTTGGCGACGGGCAGAAAGACGACAAGTGCAGCGGTCTCCGTCTGCGACAACTGGCTGTTCATCGTCCAGGTTGTTGATAGCTTGGTCGTGGCAGGCAGAAGTCCGAATCCCGGGGGTAGGCCGTGGATCCGGCGGCTTCCCGGTTCTCGGCAGTTTCTGCGGATGGTCCTCTTGAGCCGGGGATTGGGCTTCCACTGCGAGGCCTCGGAGGGGTACGCTACATGAGCTGCGTTACCCAGCACACCTACCAAAATGTCATGAATGACAGGAATAGAGACGGTTAGTGCAGTAGAAAACTGACCGTTTAAAGGGACACTGATAGGGTATTAGGGGCGAAGCTCCTTAGGGGCTAGCCATGTCCGTATGTCCGGCGTATGTCCGGCGTTCGGTGCTCGTGCTCGGTGCTCGTGCTCGGTGCTCGTGCTCATGCTCGTGAGCTCACGAGCACGTAAGCACGTGCTCACGTGCACGTGTAGAGCAAAAAAATAAAAAATAAGAAAAAAATGATGGAAAAAATATGTTTGCGCAGTCGACAGGATTCAAACCTGTGCGGGGAGACCCCAATGGATTTCTAGTCCATCGCCTTAACCACTCGGCCACGACTGCGGGACGAGTAGGGGCTCTTAGATGTGGTAGTAACTCAAGAGCTGGGGATGTCATGGATGAAACGTTGCATGTAGCCGCTCAACGTCTATACAGGAGAGGGTGCTGCGGTCAAATGCATACGAGCTTGAGTAAACTTAGCATGCATTGGTACAACGTTACAGACGGGCACATGGTCAAATTCTCAGTTGCCGTCATATCCAGTTCATGCCACATTCGCTGTCACATGACGATAAGAACGAATGGCTGCGCGCAGCATGCGGCTCAGCGTCTGCGAGATCGAGAGCCACCAGAGCATTCGCTGCGGTCAACATCATTCACAACGTGAAGATGCAGTATTATCCGGTTGATAGAGTCACTGCGACATAGATATAGCGATGCTACGCTGGTAGCGGTTTTCGAACGTCATCTGGGTACGAGAATCCTCACCCAGGAGTCATACAGAGCTCATTAGCCGACGACTCGACACCTCCTGCACCGGTGCAGGAGACTGCAAGGTAAATCCGAACGTGACGTCTTCGGTCACTGAGCCTGGGTGCAGTCTCATACTCTGTTGGTCGCATTCGAAAACACTGGCACCGAACGTTCCAGCATTGCATGTAATTGTCTTGTCACGTGATTTGATCCGCGGACAACTGGCTCCGTTCGTACATGGTACGCAGCCGCAGAGTGCTCATCTGCATGCCCGCCATCTGGCGTGGTACCGATCGGCGCCACTTTGAGCTGGTAGTCGGATCTGAGCGCCACGCTGAAGGTCGATGCTCAACGTGGCGCACGAGCGCTAATGATCGAACGGCAACCGGCGAGCTCGCGCGTTTCCGTTGCGGTGGCGGCTGGGTTCCGGTTTACCGCTCCGCGGTAAGACTCGAAGCTCGTTCTGGGTCAAATGCGTATATAATCGCGTGTTAAACTCTGTCATGCATTGGCTCAACGTTTATAGACGAGAGGGCGCTGTGGTCAAATGCTCAAATGCGTATATAACCACGTTCCATACCACACATTCACTTTCTGACATGGATGAAAACGAACGAAAGGCTCGGCATGCTGCGGCTCAGCGTCTAGCGCAGACAAGCACCACCAGAGCTTCGCCCCAATCAACATCATTCATAACGTGAAGATGCAGTCAAGTTTTATCCCAGTTAAGTGTTTTATTTGTACATGACATATAAGAGTCCATCTACTCAAAACACAATTTACGGATCGAATTTTTGTTTCCTCACGAAAACGGCCGATCGAGAACTAGAAGGATTTTGTCACGCTCACTCTCTTCTCCGTGGTCACGTGGCGTTTGTTTATGGCTTAGACACAATAATCAAATATAATACTTGTCGTGGGTCAAGGAAGGCACACACTCAATATTAAAATAAAAAAGGATTATGTTACACATTTTTGTTGGCTAATAAAAATACGCAAATACGTTGATTGAAGAAGAAAATTGTTTCACAGCCTATTTCCCAAGCAGCACGGATTTTGGCCAAGCAATGGCCAATGGCTGGGGATGGTCTTGTGGCCTGTGGCCAAAGAGTGTCCATTCATTGGCCAATGCTTGGCCGATGGCTGATGGCCAGTGGCCTTTGGCCGATGGCCAGAGACAGGCCAGTCATCGGTCAATGGCTGGCTACTGTCGGAGCCACTGGCCAAAGGACCAGTGCCAGCCACTGGCCAATGCTTGGCCAACTCTGTGCTGCTTGGGTGACTTCCGCCAACTCTCCTCCTCCTCTATATTTATTCTTCCTTCCCAGTCCAGTGTTGCTTGCGGTTTGTAGCAATTTCGTTTATTTTTTAAATAAAAATATACGTGACGCTGTCGCAGAATATTGATCGGGTAGTCTTCAGACACAACAATAAACGCCTGGTGAAAAATAAAACAAACATTGTGGGCTGTGTCAGTGTCCCATTAATAAGGGCGAACTTGTTCCCAAAACAAAACAAAGACATAGAGGTAGCGTGGTAGGCGTTGAAGGTCGGCGGTGTAGCACGATTCAGCGCAAGAGCGAAACTCAGAGCATCACGCGGAGCACCATTCGAACACGCGGGGTTTTCGAACATTCGACGTAGAACGTTCGGGGCGTGGAACATTCATACCTTGATCATACAACAATAACCTCGAACATATGCCCAAGTCCCACTAGAGCGACAAACAGAAGCAAACGACAGCGACAAGCCTCAAACACGTGCAGCATGCTCGCGATGGCACATTTGGCAGATGTTTAGTCGTTCGGTGCTCGTGAAGAAGGTACGAGTGATTGCAACCTGCCACGGCACCCTCGCGTGCAGGATGCTCGTGTTTGAGCATAGCCTCCTTTATTCTACAAAGCCTGGCAAATCGCGAAAGACTCGATAGTTTGACGCTTGTCGCTGTCACGCGTTTCTGTTTCTGGCTCTTGCGGGACTATGGCATTACGAGAACGCTGAATTAAAAGGACAAATAAAAGGAGCGTCCGCTTCCAGGAATCGAAACCTGTCGGCTCTGCGGGGAAGCCAAGCATGGTAACCACTCGGCCACGCACTCGAGTGCTCGGCGACGCGCGTGCCCATATCTTAAATTTAAAAAAAAAAATCTAGAATTTCTTTGTTTTTTTCTATTTTAACCTTGTTTATTCTGTTTTGCATCGCAAAAAGTGCCCATATAAAGGAATCCCTTATTGCTGAATATATTTCGCTAAGAATCTGAACACTCGTAATCTAATCTTCGTACTACACATATTTCTTATCTTAAATAAATGGGCTGAAATGGCGCCCAGTCTTTCAGTTGCATATTTAACATGTTGATTCCATTACACGTGTTCTTCAACATATGAACCAAAATATCTGACCGAGTTGTCATTAGGCAAATATTTACAATGGCGATTCTTACACTAAGACGACTTAAGTCAAATTGTACGTGACGATAAAATTCGTTTGTGCGCATTTTGAAAGCACGTAAGCTTAATTTAAACAACATTAATTGAAATAACATTTGAATTAAACCATAGCATGAATGTATTTATATATATTTTTTAAAGAAAGAAATGGCCTCCTCATAGCTATCGTAACACAGTATCATCAGCCTACCGAAATGTCGGGAGATCATCATCATCGTCTCCGCCGTCTTCATTATCGCCACCGCCGCTGGGTGAATCTGGACTCTGCCCGCCGCTGCCGCGCGCTGAACCTCTCTCCACCAGATTGCGACTAGTCACGGCACGACTCGCACTTACTTTTATTGCTATGCTAGAATAAACCTACACACTTTAGTCAACCTTATCTCGACCACGACACGAAATACCTTACTCTGCAACAGCAAAATTTTTAAATCAAATTCCTAAACAATATTTATTAAAATTATACACAGAAATATACACGCATATACAGGCATAAAAATATCCCTTTAACAACATCGTACTGCAGAAAAACAGCCAATAATTACATCCGTTTAAAAATTATTAAAATAAGTAATTTGAAAACATGGAAACTACATTACAGAATGAACGTCTCATATCTTCATTAGTACGTGGAAAACATATAGGAAATCCTCAGTTGTACGATCAAATGCTCTACTTTTTAGCACGACCTGCTCTTCGTTAAATAAAATGTGTCGAAATCAAATATTTTTTTATAATATGTAGCTGCAACATAATTAAGGCTCCGGTCCCACGGCGACAATCTTGAACAAGCCATTAGTTGAATCACTAGAATACGGCATTGATCAGTGTGGCCAAAAGAACTGTGGTATGACACGTGACACCGATGTTCCTACTGCGTTCTTAATTTCCTCCTCGGTGCACGTTGAACGTAAGCTCTCACTCGCGACTATAGGTTGCCAGCGCTGCCCAGTTTGCAGAGCAAGCCCAGCTATCCAAGCCAGCTCATCTATGGGATGATGCCAAGCTGGGTAGCTTTTATTCTTCTGATATTGTCACGGGTGGTGACTAAAAGAACCAAAAGTAAACAGGAAGGAGAGAAACGTCTAATGGGGCGAAGTTGTGCCCAAAACAAAATAAAAGTAAGTTAGCGTAGCAGGCGTCGATGTCGGCGAAACACCAGGATCGAGAGCTGGAGAGAGACTGACTGCGGCTCGCCACGCGGAGCCCTTTTGTGCGCGCGGGGCTTCTGGAACTATCGGCATAGAAGGTTCGGCGCCGTAGAACATTTTAACCACCAAATCGTCAACACGCCTTTCAAATTTACCAAAGCATCGAAATCCAGTGTCAAAAAAATAGTGTGTCCTTGCGGCCGGGCATCGAACCCTGACATTTTGCGAGGAAGGCAGCGCGATAACCGCTAAGCCACGGGCGCGCTTTCTTTCTTCTTCATTGTCTAAGCCACGGGCGCGCTGCCCACTAGGTCAGCTGTGCGCGCAGAATTATTCCTCCTATTAAAAAAGTGCATCGTCCCGATGCAGCACAAAACACAAATCCACAACAAAAGGACAGCAGAGTTGCGAGCTACGGTTCACAAATCACTCTTTAACAAAGTGTACAACGTTCTATCATTCGTAATACGGCTTGAGCCGGACGACGTGCACCACCTCGGGCCGTGACTGGCGTCTTGCAGATGGGCGCGTTCCGTCGGGAAGAACTTCGTAGTTCAGAACGCCGAGGCGTCGGATGATCTTGTAGGGTATGAAATAGCGTATCAGAAGCTTCTCGCTGAGACCGCGGCGCCGTGTCGGTGTGCAAACCCATACCCGGTCTCCGGGTTGAAAGTGGACGTCCCGGCGCTGAAGGTTATACCGGCGTGCGTCGACTCGCTGTTGGTCTTGAATCTTGATTCTTGCCAGCTGACAAGCTTCCTCCGCGCGTTGAGAGATCAGTTGAGCGTCCTCGTTCCCATCATCGGTTGGCATGTGAGGCAGCATGGCGTTGAGCATCGTCGAAACCGCCCGGCGGCGTACAAGTTGAAACGGCGTCACTCCCGTGGTTTCTAGAACAGCTGTGTTGTACGACAACGTAACGAACGGCAAACACTCGTCCTATGTCTTGTTCTCCACGTCGACGTACGTCAAAATGTCGGTGATCGTCTTGTTGAGCCACTCCGTTAGTCCGTTGGTCTGCGGATGACAAGCGGTGGTTCGTCGATGGCTGGTGTGACTGAGCCGAAGAACCTCTTGAGTCAGCTGTGCATTGAAAGATGATCCTCGATCTGTGATCAGCACTTCAGGTGCGCCGTGTCGAAGGAGGATGGACTCGACGAAAACCTTTGCGACTTGGACAGCTGTTTCCGATGGCAGGGCTTTCGTCTCGGCGTATCGTGCAAGATAATCGGTCGCGACGATAATCCACCGGTTTCCTCGCCTCGATGTTGGGAACGGCCCAAGTAAATCCATTCCGACCTGCCTGAAGGGTGAAGTCGAGGCAGATATAGGCTGCAGGAGTCCTGCTGACTTCGTCGGAGGCCTCTTACGTCGCTGGCACTCATGGCACGACCGTGTGAACAGATGGACTGTTTTCGGGAGTCTGGGCCAGTAGTACTTGTCAGGAATCTGGGCGAGCGTCCTGCTGTAGCCAAGATGTCCAGCCGTCGGATCGTCGTGGCATGCTTGAAAAATTTCTTCTCCCAGGCTGGCAGGAACAACCAGCAGCGAGGCAGGGTTGCTCGCTCCAAAGTTCTTCATGAAGAGCACGAGCATGCCTCGCCGCAGAACGAGGCTTGACAAGTCTTGGGGCAAGACTCGCGGAACTGAACTTCCTTGACCTTAGAGGTGGTCGATCACGGCGCGAAGTTCCGTGTCGTCTCGTTGAAGTGCTCCCATGTCGGTATCTGTCACTGCGCCGGGAAAACGGGCTCCATTGTCGTCGTCAGGACTTTCGGGAGGAAATCCGACAGGGGCCCTAGACAAATAGTCGGCGCCGTTATGCTTGCAGCCAGACATATACACAATAGTTATCGTCGAATTCTTGCAGTTGAAGACTCCAGCGAGCAAGGTGACGGATCCTTGAGGTTGGCGAGCCAACAGAGAGCGACGAATGACGAAGCGAAGAAACAAAGGATAACTGAGGAAACTGAAACGTTTAATGGGGCGAACGTGTGCCCAAAACAAAAACGAATCAGCAGAAAACAAGAGAGCGTCGCAGTCGGCGTAACAGCAGGATCAAGCGCTGGAGCAAGACTGACTGCGGCTTTCCACGTTGAGCCCCTTTTGCACGCGCGTGGACTTCTAGAACAATCGCTTAGAAGGTTCGGCGTGCAGAACATTCTAACCTGGAATCATCAACACGGTTCTCGAATTTACCAGAACATCACATTACAGTGACAACAAATATGTGTCCACGCGGCCGGGCATCGAACCCTGGCTTTCTGCGAGGAAGGCAAGCGCAAAAACCACCAAAACACGGGTGCTTTTTTACCTTTTCTTTCTATTTAAAATCTAGCTTTATGTACACGTTTAAAAATTCGTTCTTACGTCATCATCAATCAAAGTGCAGTAGAACCACGAAAAAGCATAGCACACTGTGCAGAGTGCGAAGTAACACAAAGTGACAAAACATTTCACGTGTCTAATCCGCAGTTCAAAGGACGCAAATTCAGAGGCAGTATCAACCCGGGAGACCGCCGCAAGGCAAATGGCATGCCTCCCGTGGTGACGTCAAAAAAACCCGCGCACTCCGAGCCGAGCCATCAGTGTTTCCCAACACTGAAGCCCCTCCTGCTCTGTAGTCACTATCAGCGTGATGGCATAAACAAAACTACATAAAAAATGCCTCCACGCAGGTTTCCCTCCTTCGACAACATGAAAGTGATCCGTTCTTCACCTCCACAACGCGTGCAAACCAAGGATAGACAGAACCTCAAAGGCTCGACTATCTCTTCCTGTCCCACACTCAAGAAACATTGCACTTCGCCACAACACATACAAATCAACTTTTAGCGCAGCCCGCAGTTGTGCCCAAAAAGGTTCTGCATTTCTGCAATATAGGATATCATGTTCCAGAGTTTCCCGCGCGCAATTGGTGGACCAACGTACAAAAAAAAACCTTTTGCACCAACTATGTTTTTACCGGAAAAACTCTTAGATGCAGTCGGAAGAAAAAAAAATATAGCTGTTCTTTCGGGATAGCGTCGGAGCCTTGTGAAAACCTCCGACTCCACTGCTGTTCCCTCCCACATCCGATACAGTGGAACAGGAATTAGCATGTCGAGCGTGTCCCAGTGCACAGTCTTTCGTTTCACCTTGTCAAGGTACTCATCAGAGAAGCGGTCCTTAAAGAAATCAATTGCAGCTTCAATTTCTTTGTTGATTTTTAAGATCCGTGAGCGGGAAGACCCAGCTTCACCTTCTTGGCCACGGGCGCGCTGCCTACTTGGTCAGCTGGGCGCGAGGCAATATGAGCTCCTGACCTGCGGCACAGTGATTGCCACACATCTTCGTGTGGCATCTCTTTTGTGACGTTCTTTTTTCTGTCTTTCTTCTTCGACCAAGTTTCCCAGCTTTTATCACAGTCTCGGGTTTTCTACATCATGATCAACATCCTCCAGCTCGCCTGGACACTCACTGTGTTTTTACATATTTAGTAGGGATGCCCCGAATTACCCTTGGTTCGATTTCGAAAGGTTTCGATATTTTCGAACCGAACTGAGGTTTGAATTCGAAAGATTTTGATATTTTCGACCGTACCGAGGTTCCGATTCGAAAAGTTCGCTACTTTAAAACACAGTGGAGATTCGAATTCGAAAAGTTCGAAGCTTTCACGGTTTCTAAAAATTCGGGTTCGATGATTTCCAATATTTTTTTTTACTTGAGGTTCGAGAAATTTGAATATTTCGAACTTTCTGTAACTTGAAATTCGAGAAATTCGAAAGTTTTTGAATTTCTTGAAAGCTAAAATTCAAAAAATTTGAAGATTTCGAATATTTTTGAATTTAAAATTTGGAAAATCTGAAGATTTCGAATATATTTGGATCTGGAATTCAAAAATTTCGAACATTTTGAATTTTTATTTAATTTGTACATAATTCAAAATACTAGGACTGGGAATGAAATTTGAAAGAAAAAGTGTAAGAAGACAAAAAAGGGGACAGGACGTCTCAATCTCAGCTCAGGACGACATCTCAAACTCAACTCAGCTGAAAACTCAGCTCTGTACAACGTCTCAAACTCAACTGAGCTGAGTTTGAGACGTTGTCCTGTCCCCTTCTTTCTGTTTTCGTACACTTTTTCTTTCAAATTTCATTCCCAGTCTCTGGATTTTGCATCATGATCAACATACACTAGCTCGCCTGCACCTTGACATTTTTTTAGTTAGTAATTGCTTTGGAGGTTTATTTTCCGGGACGGAAGAAACGCCGAGCAAAAAGCACAGAAGCCAACACAACTCGAGGTCGAGGAGCGTTCTACCATACCAGTGACGTCGGAAGAGGAAAAACAGAGAAGGGGGGGGGGGCTCCAGTCCTCCCCCCCTTCCCAGATATTTCGGACTGTTAAAGAAGAAAATACGGGAAAAGAGGGCGTGGTCGAGATTATTTGAATCTGAAATCATTTATGCATATATATGGCTACTGTCGCTCTTCACTGCATAAAAGATCGCGTAGATGGCCATTGTTAGAAACTCGTTGTCAGAAGGCACTTCTCGTCAACATTCTTAGTGGTTCGGAAGTTCAAAGCTATGTCTTTTTAACCTCAATAACTGTGCCAAAAAAATAAACATAACAATTCATGCGGAAATGAAAAACTGGAGAAAAAAAGAAAAACTACCAAGAGGCCGCCGGAAGTGTTGTATTCTTGCATATTCAGAGGCCCAGAACTTTGAAACAAGTTTCTCCTAACAAAATCCTGTACAGGCTGAAAAAACACGTCCTAAAAACGTAAAATTAGGAAATAAAAAAAGCTCTTTTTAGGTACGTGCTGAACTTGAACAATTGTAGAAATCTTCCCCCATAAGTTAATTTATTCCTCGACGTGAAAGAAAACAATAAATACATTATTTTGTATTCTGCAGATGGCAATGATATGTACTGTCTGCTGTTAATTTAAATGCGATACCTCAAACAATTTAGACAAAAAGATTGCTAAGTTTAGAGCATAATTGCACGTAGATACATGTTTGGATATTTATTCGAAACTCATCTTTACGACAACTACCTAAGCTATACATAGATCATTCATAAAAAGTTTAACACCTCTACCATAAATAGCTTCGGCTATAGCGCGCTTCAAATATGGCGCAAATGACAATTGTCAAAAACCAGTCGTCCTTCCTCGCTCCTTCGGGAATTTCTTTAAAACTAAGCATACCAGAACATTGAAATAAATGGCATTGTCTTTCGCAAGGAATGCGGCACCGCATGTAAATAGTCGAGAAAAACAAAATTACGAATGTACCTGACTGCTTGAATTCGAAAAAAACCGCCCTCCAGTGTTTTGAAGTTCAACGAACTTTGAACTTTTACCCTAAAAGTTCGAAATTCGCCGAACTTTTGACTTTATAGGATTCGAAATTTCGAACATTTTCGATTTTCTTTAGGTAAATAAGTTCGAAGGTTCGAAAATTATCGAATTTATTTCTTAGCATAGGAAGTTCGAAAGTTCGAAAAAGCTTCGAACCTTTTTGTGCGAAAAATCGTAAGTTCGAAAATCATCGATTTTTTAGTCTATTAAGTTCGAAAGTTCGACAAGCATCGAACTATGCAGCGCAATTAGTTTGGAAGTTTGAAAAGAATCGAAATTGTTAGCGTAATAAGTTCGAAGGTTCGAAAAACATTGCATTTCTGAACGTGCAAATGATCGAAATTCCGAAAAGCGTCGAACTTCTTAGTTTAAAAATTTCGAATATTCGACTGCCGTCGAATTTCTCGATTTGGACAGTTCGAAAGTTTGAAATCTTTTGAACCTTTGGAACCTTTTTATTCGATCATCGAACCTTCGGTTCGAAAAAAGTTCGCGGCATCCTTAATATTTAGTAAATTTAAAGAAATATTTGCTGCTAGGTATTACAGTTCACGTGACTTCTCAAAATGCGGTTTGACAAGGACGTCGGCTGGAAGGATAGCAATGCTTTATGATCGATTTTTCAGATCAACATAGTAACCATCGCAAAGAGAGGGTATGTTAAATAATATTGTTTCGCAGGCGTTGCATATCGGTTAAATATAAGTGCGTATAAAATGTGCCGTTCCAGAGAGTGGTATTTCTTGACGTGCAGTACATAATTTTAAGAACTACTATAACTATACTCAATAATCCGACGTTTTTTTGTTTTTTTTTGTTTTTTGCGGAAGCATGTGTTTGTCTTGTTTGATGGCGAAAATCATAGATTAGAACTTTCTAATGGAGGGGAGTATTGTAACAATGTGGTGGGCGTATTGCGTCAGCAATGAAGTGAAGTACACCATTTTCTTCTCGAAACAAATTAGTTCGTCTTGAATGTTAGTCGGTGCTACCCGTTAGAGCAGGCCTCATGTAGCACGGCTTGAACTTTTGTAATTCCTGTCGGTGCAAGTCCTCGCGCAGTCGACGCTGCAAGCCGGAGGGGCCTGCAGCTTCGACTTAGCGTTTCTTAAATATGCGCTGCATGTAGATTACTAGAGTTAATAGGTAAAAGGTCCGCTTAAAAAAATTAAGAAAATCAAACGCCGAATATACTTACGTAAGACAGTGTCAAGTTTAGAAAACAAATGCGTCAACATTAAGCATAAAATTTATCTATCAAGCACATTTTTTTCTAGAGTTGGTGAGTGTCATAATGGCACCGGATTATGAGAAGGTTGCACTAAAGTATTTTATGTTCGTTTATTTTTGTTCAGCTTGTTTACAGGCAGCGTGCAGTTCTTTATATGCACATAAAGCAAATACATACCTAATGATTTACGTATGAGAAAGGAATCATGACCCTGGTGACTGCTACAGCCTCTTAAGCACTCGACAGTTCAATGAAATTAATCCGCAGCTGGTCACCTCCACGATTTCGAAGGTTGCACGTATGTTTTTGTACACGTCAATATTTCGACTAATGCATATAATATCTACCGTCAAGGAATAAAATTGAACAACATTATAACATGTAATACTTTTTAACTTGTTCCATAAAAAGGATGTTTCGTGACGTCACCATAGAAAACTTTATCACACCGTTTACAGCCTTCAAAATTACAAAGTGTTCAGGACAGCAGCACCCCCTGTTACGATTGAAAAGTGTGTATTACGTGAAATTAAGGGTCTAGAAGGTGGTTTCAAAAAGCGCAAAGGACTAAGAGGAGAAGGAGGGGACAGGACAGAGCGCTAACTTAGAACTGTCAAATTTAATAAAGCATCTAGAGAGCGAGAAGGTAGAAGTAAAAAGAAGAAAAGAATGATTAATGTCACTACTGCTACAATGTACATGTCTAGTTTTAGAAATTGAAATAAAAATATATTTTAACTTCAACTAAAAGCAAAGTACTTGTCACGTAAAAAAACTCTATAAAACAAAAATATAAAGAAAAAATAAATAGAAGAAAAAGGAAGGAAGAAGAAAAATATATGCAGAGTAAACGCCTAAAAGGTCTTCAGGTAAAACACCGCTAGATCTGAAGGTCTTTTTGTGTTTCAAGTCTTCAGGGGAAACACCGTAGAAACTGAAGTTCTTTTTGTGTAAGGTTCACTGACGGTGCACTTATACACTTGTCACCACTGGTGTGAATGACTAAGCCTCGTACCATTCTCGAGTGTTTTTGTCACGGAACCGCTTCAGAAACTTGGTGTGGTTTAATGTTGGTGAGCATTTGCAGTCTCTGACATGCAACGAAAGATGTCCCGATGGTGCTGATTTTAATGTTTGGGCATGTTCTCTTAGTCTCGTATTGATACGTCGCCCCGACTGACCTACATATACTTTGCCGCAAGTAAATTGTATTTGATATACCACTCCACTTTGACATTCTATATACTTGAGTCGATGTTTTACACTGCACTCCGCCTGTTGATGCTGTTGGCAATTGATCTTAGGGCAGAGTCTTTTTAGTTTGTCCGGAGCTGAAAGCACGACTTGGACTTGAAACTTCGCGGCTGTTCTCTTCCAAGTTGTGGGACAAGTGGTGTATATGTGGCAGAGCAGTCGGTCGGTGTTTCTTCTGTTTTTCAGTGTCACATTATTTTATTTGAGGTCATCAGGGTTTCGGCGACGTCATATATTATTGAACTCGGATATCCCGACGCTTTCAGTCTTTGTACTTGAGCATCGAAGCTTTCCCCCACTGAGTGTATGCAAGATTTTTTAAGAGCTGTGTTCAGGCAGTTTTTTACAATTCCTTTTTTAATAATTTTGGAATGAGCCGAATCATACTGTAGAAGACCTTTCTTTGATCGAGGAGAATACATCCAGCAGGCGTGGTTGTCGGAGAACACCAGTCTTAGATCAAAAAAATGGAGCACGGAGTTCACTGGTGACTCCTGGGTGAACTTGAGACCCTGGTCATTGTGTAAAAAGTTAGTTCGGATGATGTTGAATATTTGCGTCTCATTTTCATCTAGTAGATGTTGAAGGAGAACGAGGTAATCATCAACATATCGAAAAATATGTGACACATGGCTGTTGGAAAGGGTACTGGCTATTGCCCGATCACATTGGGACAAGTAAATATCACATAGTATAGGTGCCACACAGGAACCTATACAGATACCTTTCTTTTGTAGGAAAAGAGTTACCCTCAAAAGTGACGACGGTAGCAGAGAAGGTAGAACTTCAAAAGTTCTAAGAAGGACTCTACCGGAATGCCGCACTTGTTTTGAAAGGAAATAGTTCCATTGGCTTCAATACATTCGCTTACTGCTGCAAAATTTTGATGTGTTGCACTGAGTAAAATAGATCCTCCACATCAAGTGAGAATCCAAAGCGCACTGTCATTGCATTTACTTGCAGATAATTAGTAAGTTCCTCGGAGTTTGTTATTAGGAATGGGTCATTCAGCTAGAGATTCGACAAATGGCTTAAGAGGAGCCGTGATAGTAAACCCTGCCAAGACCCTTTCTCAGTGACCACAACTCGAAAAGGACATCCCTCCTTGTGTGTTTTAGCTGTGAAAAACATATCCAAATGATCCTTTTTTTAGCAGTAATTGTCGTCCTCAATTGCTCCAACTCAAGTCTGTGCTACAGTGGAAGCGCCTTTGCCTTCACACTCTTGGTTTTGAAATCATGCAACTGGTTAAAGTTTGTTTCTATGACCCGCCCTGCTTTTTCGAGGTAGAGTGACCTAGGAATGGCAACGAAACCTCCTTCTTTATCAGAAACTAGAAGGCTTAAGTCATTCGTTTTGAAATGATTGAAATAATTGAAATAATTGAAATAATTTGAAATCATTGAAATAATTTAAAATCTTAAAAAATCTTGCATACACTCAGCGGGGGAAAGCTTCGATGCTCAAGTACAAAAACTGAAAGCGTCGGGATATCCGAGTTCGAGAATATATGACGTCGCCGAAACCTTGATGACCTCAAATAAAAAACGTGACACTGAAAAACAGAAGAAACACCGACCGACTGTTCTGCCATATATACACCGCTTGTCCCACAACTTGAAGAGAACAGCCGCGAAGTTTCAAGCCCAAGTGGTGCTTTCAGCTCCGGACAAACTAAAAAGACTCTGCCCTAAGATCAATTGCCAACAGCATCAACAGGCGGATTGCAGTGTAAAACATCGACTCAAGTATGTAGAATGTCAAAGTGGAGTGGTATATCAAATACCATTTACTTGCGGCAAAGTATATGTAGGTCAGTCGGGGCGATGTATCAACACGAGACTAAGAGAACATACCCAAACATTAAAATCAGCACCATCGGGACATCTTGCGCTGCATGTCAGAGACTGCAAATGCTCACCAACATTCAACCATACCAAAGTTCTGAAGCGGTTCCGTGACAAAAACCCTCGAGAACTGTACGAGGCTCAAGTCATTCACACCAGTGGTGACAAGTGTATAAGTGCACCGTCAGTGAACCTTACACAAAAAGAACTTTAGTTCCTACGGTGTTTCCCCTGAAGACTTGAAACACAAAAAGACCTTCAGTTCTAGCGGTGTTTTACCCGAAAACTTTTTAGGCGTTTGCTCTGCATATTTTTTCTTCTTCCTTCCTTTTTCTTCTATTTATTTTTTCTTTATCTTTTGTTTTATAGAGTTTTTTACGTGACAAGTACTTTGCTTTTAGCTGAAGTTAAAATAATTTTTATTTCAATTTCTAAAACTAGACATGTACATTGTAGCAGCAGTGACTTTAATCTTTCTTTTCTCCTTTTTCACTTTTTCCTTCTCGTTCTCTAGATGCTCTATTAAATTTGACAGTTGTAAGTTAGCGCTCAGTCCTGTCCCCTCCTTCTCTGCTTAGTCCTTTGCGCTTTTTAAAACCACCTTCTAGATGTTTTACCAACTAGCCCCCAGTTAATTCTGATGAAATTAAGGGTGCTAAAAGGATAATGTCCTGGATGTATAAGTCTTTGAAGCAGAAGCTTTACACCTTACCTCTAAGATATTTGAAGTGTGTGGCTTGGGAAAGTAATTTAGATGCGCGAGTTCCCGTTTAAACAAAGCGTTTCACTGTTCAAGGCTCAAGTTCCCGTGAATATGAACGCAATGTGGACATTTGTGAAATAAAACTCATTTCAACCATCGGTTGGAGAAGGGGACACGGCGGGAAGGTCTTCCTTTTGCGTATAATGCGCAGTATATTCGGCATGCTGTTAGCAGTGCCACCTTGCATTACAGATGTAGAATAGAGCAGAACCCTAAGAAAAATGGCAGATTGCACATTGTCTCCTTGAATATAGGTATTGTTCAGTCGTAAATGTAAATTCGAACCTTGATCAATATTTACATTATTTGCGTTTTCGTTTTTATATAGAATTTAATATTTTTTCATGATCATTTCTAAGTTTGGGGTTGCCTCGGTTTTTAACTGCAACTTAATAAAGCGTGCAAAGGAATACAACACATGTTTAACATTGACCAGCTGAGTGCCCAGTATTTTTGTAGATCACATTTCCAGGGCTGATTTTCATCAAGATAATAGTGTTCACGTAATTTTCTTAACCAACCTGCATTCGCTTCCAAGTCAGACCTATGTACCTTTTAAAGATGGCACACATCTATTTAATTGCATTGTGAACAAACTTCACACGTTCTGCACCTACAATTTCCTAGGACGTAATATGCCAGAGTATGAATGAAATTTCTTTCCGGGTATTCAGGCATCACTATGAAGGACTGACTTTCCGGCATATGCCGTCATACATTAAGTAAACGCTTTCTCGGACACAACCTGAAAGGGACCTTTTGGTCAATAAAATCAAGACCATGGCTGAGCACAGTCAGGAGAGTCTGCATTTGCGATATCGCACCATCGCTTTACGTGTCAGATAAAACAATGTTGCCAGTGCTGCGCGACCGCTGGACGGGTGTCTTTAGCTCGTTATGCAATATTTGTGGGGGATGGAGCATTGTTCAGGCATTGTCGCACTGCACTGGGGAGCAACCCCTGGTGACAATTGCTCTCTAAGTGCTATAAAGTTGCACTTACAATTATATAAATACTTTGTCTACATATGCTATAAAAATTTATATAGTTCTGTAGCAAACAATAGTCCAATAAAAATAATCTATCACATCTGTGTGCTGCAGGAGGTGGCGCAGCTGAAACAGAATGGGACCACGCTAGATCTGGACGCAGAAGAGTACAAGAGGAAAATCCAGAACTTACAGAAGCGGAACAATGCGATCACTCGAGAAATGAAAAGTACTGCTGAAGGCTTCTAGGCGGTTTTTGGTCGTTACACAAGGTCAGATATTTGCTCTAAAAATCGAACTACAGAAGCCCAATGTCACTTGCTACGATAACTAAGACACTACAACTGCACTTCGCCTTTGAGTCAACGGATAACAATCTTAGTCTGGCACAAGGACAGCCCCCGGCGAAACGCACCCTGCGATGTCACATTCATTGTATCAAGTTTGATGCTGGAGTTATCTGTGAATACTTCAATTGCATGAAATTCAAGTTAACTACCTTCAAGCCCTAGACAAGCTGCGGTATAATGCGAGTACTCAGAGCGTTTTTTGCTCAATGACATTAGAAAACGAAAAAGCAGAACCCCGTGCTACAAAGCTGCTCCTCTATGAGAAACTCCAGTTTCATCCTGTGCTCAAAATGCTCATACAAGAAACAAAGCATCTTGTGATAAGAAGCCTTCTATAGTTTTGGCCAACCACTGTTTATTTTTTTATGATTGGAGGTGTGTCCACTCTGTGGAAGCAGGTTTTTGTTTATCGCTGTGTGGCTGAGTAATTCAGCGGAAGAAAACGCGCAAACATCATCAAAGACATAGCTAAACGGTGTTCAAAGATAGGTTTATATGTGATTGCTTTCACAAGTGATATGAGGGCAGTCAGAAAGGCCATCTGGGTTTCTTGATTTCTTGCCGTAAGCTCCTACAAAGCGTCAAGGGTCATCTAGGTCCTCACCTCGAGGTTCCACATATTATATAAATAAATGAAAGAATCCACATCAGCCGCTCTTGGAAATTGTCTTCAATCAAGATGTTCTTGATAAGTGAAACTCGCCCTTACATGTACTTCACTTGTGGCCTGTGAAGGAGCTGATCTACGAAAGAGTAAAAATATTCAAGCTGGCACCCCACCTCCAAAACACCCCGGTGTCATAGGGTAATTTCTACAAAATGAAGGCATGCTTTGTAGTTGACTCAATGAGCCATCGATTGACATGGTTTAAACGACATTGCTGTTTAAGACCTCAACAAGTGGTTCGAATTTACGTGCAGAAGACGTTCCGACGTGCTGCTCAGCTTGGCCAAGCCAGGAAAACAAGCTGAGGGTCTTGAGTTTCTGAAATTCTTCATGGACATGTTACTGATTGTGGAAATCGGGGATGGGGTGAGGAAGTTAGTATAGAAAGTCGTGCTGCTCAGCCTGAGCAGAATCTTTGCCCTACAAAACATTTTTCTGTATGAAGAAAATTATGCATTTGTACTTACTAGCCGCTGCACTCCTGACAGTTTAAAAAATGTTTTATTTGTGGTCAGGGGAACAATTACATTCTAACGGCATCGCAGTTCAAGATTGCTCTTAAAGTCATAAGCGTGTAACAATACTGGAATGCACCAACATACAGGAATTTCTATATTAACGATGGAGTATTCTCCCTTTCAGACTACCGCTCTTCCTTTCCTAAAGACGTACAAGATTTGGTGGCACATGCGGGGAAAGCCGACCCATATGAGGGTCTTGCGATACTAAGAACAAATGGAGAGTGCAGTTTTCTATATGTCAAGCTACATCGCAGCATCAGTCATGCAAAATAACGTCACTTGCTCGGCTTGAAGGAACGCTACTGTCGACCCCGAAAACACTGACAAAGCGGTGGACATTACACTGTCAGAGTGTTTCAAAGAGTGTTCCTTGGCCGTTCCCCGAAATAATCATGTTTTTATATACAATGCCTGCGAGACAGTGTTCCGCGGAATAGGGGTGTTCTTCCCAAACTGGCACACTGCACCGAAAACCTTGGTGAAAGAATCACAAAAAGCTGCTTCAGCTGTTGTTTTCTCATACTGTCATCCAATGAAGTGTCATTTGATAAGAAGCTTTGACGTGATTTCCATTAAAATTTTCTATGAGGTGAGCAGGGCCAGCATGAAGAACAACAAAAAAATTCACGGAGGCAGGAAAGTTTTCGAGTTCGTCAAAAGGGATTAAGTAGACCAGTTTGTATTTGTGTTCTTTTGTAACGATGTACATGGTAATATTTTAATGAAATGCGTTATGGGGCAGATAGGGAGTACACATTTATAAGACTACGTTAGAATTCGTATTTCACTACAAGAAGAGCATAACCACCTGTTATTTTTGATTCTGGCTTTTTCATTCTACTCATAATTTCGTATAGTGCTGAGCCTCATCTTTATGTTTAAAGAAGCTAAAAGGTGGGTTTCAATAGATCAAGTTGTCCTACCTTTGTATCATTATAAACGTTCAAATTGTTTTAAATTCTCATTTTTACCATGTTTTGTCAGTTTCACATTGTATGATACTTGATGTTACACTTGCAGACATGTGTATTAGGCTTGTTTACAGACCTGCACGTTGACCTAAGCACTAGAAATGTCAGCCTTCAGGAGTTCATCTGAATGTGCATGTGAAGTGCAAAATACGTGTGCTGACGATTAAAATTGCGTGGACTGTACTTTTCGTAACTTATTTTGTACCTTACTGTCATATATATTATTTGATTGAAAAAGGCTGGTATTATGCCACAGCACACCATCCAGGAGTGTTTAGAGATTTAGACGTAAACAAGATTACGACGAGTGGTATAGTGGTAGTCGGGTTTTCCGAAATAACAAACGTTTAGATTCAGCTGGCCTTTGAAGAGATGGTATGCGCTTGTTTGAACAGACACTGAACTATGCATCACTTTAAAAAATTATGGACATCGAGGTTTTGGTAAAACGCCGCAGTCACCCCAGCAACGCTGGAATGACTGCGAGTAGCTTTACTCGAGAATGTCTCTGCTCATGCTGGTGAGACGCTCTTTCAAAGCCTTGCGAATGGCAAGCACGGAAGTCGGAGGATTTCTAAAGAAAGTTACATTATTAGAAAACATGGATATCGATCGTGCAACGCACAAGTCAGGTAGGTTTCGTCTATAACTCTACTGCAACCCAAACGCGGGGCTTTTTGCGTTCACACATATTGCATCGGTAAACTTTTAGGGCGATTTGCCAACTTCTATATTAAGTTATCAGATGCCTATTTTTGTAACAACCGAGCTCGATCCACTGTTAACACGGAAACAACGCATGCACCAAACGCATGGCAAAGTATGCACAAGACAAACCTAAACGTCTCCCTAGCTCGCGCACCCGCTTATTTAGAAATAAGACAAACTCAAACGACGCCCACCGCTTGCGTACGCAATCAGCCATTAAGGAAACCTCAACCGGAGCCCGCCGCTCGCGTACATGATGAGCCAAAAAGAAAACGAAGCCAAACGACGCCCACCGCGACCAAAAAGAGTCGTGAACACCGATGATTTTTCATTAATATACGTTGCAGACAAATATATAAAAACATGTTATATCTTAGGTACATATCTTAGAGAAGAAACATCTTAAAATAGGTTATATTTTTTGAGAGAACTACATAGGACACGATCCGTTGATTATGTTTTTCGCGTTAAATCAGGCACTTAATACATGTAACCAAAGCGCGTTATCGCGTAGATTAACCCAATATGGCGGTTCTACTGAAAAAAAACATTTGGAGCCTATATGAAAGTAAACGGGTTCATACCGGTAACAGTTTAGCCATACCGGTCACCAGTTTGTCAAAGGGGTCATTCGTATGGCTCAAATGGGGTCCCCCGTATGAGCCATAACGGTCACCTATTTGGGCAAACAGGACACTCATTTGGCAAACGGGTCACTTGTCTGGGCAAATGGGCCACTCATTTGGGCAAAGTTGGTGCACGTTTGCTCAAACTGGTGAACATGTTGCACAAGCAGGTGACGGGTGACCGGCAAACTGTACCGGTTAAATCAAACGGCTCTCCGGAGCCCCTTTGATACTGAACGTACAGATCGTCTGTATGGGTACGCCTGTTTCAGCCGTGGCAGCCTATGTTTCCGGAAGGCCGGGAGCGCCGGTTCATCCATTTCGAATCGTCCATGTAATGCAGGTATTTATATTTATATTTTAATTGCTCTGATGTTCGCTTTTACTGCAGCTGCAATAAGTAAACTTTTTCTTTTTCATATTTTTTTACGTAAACGCGCGGCGTTGGCGAGAAGATATTTTTGATAGAACTTTAAAACTTCGGCGTTTTTGTTGGCTGAATTTACTTATTCAGCTTGAATCTCTCTCGCCGAAGACGCGATCACGTGAAAGAATATACTTCTAGACTCCGTTTCACCTCAATTCAAGACGCAGCAAAGGTAGCGCCCGAACACGTGGCTGCAAGAACATCGAGCATTGCGAGAGCACGCCCGCCATTGCAGCAGTCAAACTACGAGCTCGCGCTGAGTGCTTTGTTCGCTCAGGCGCAACCCGAGCGGCAGGCGCCATTGCCTGCACTGCGCCATGACCTCCTTGACCGCGCCCTTTTCCTCCTCTCTGGTCACCTGTCACGTGACCCGAAGGGAGAGGAGGGCGCCAGCGCGCGCGAGCTACACGCTGATAAGCATCGCCTGCGAGATAGATGCGGATCTTTGTCTGCTTGTTGTCCGTTCAGTTCGAACTTCGTTCGTCCAACCTGCTTCGACCTGTCGCCTTACCCTGCGGTCATATTTGGATGTCTCGACAACGTATTGGATGTGCACCAGAGCTATCAGTGTTCGAAAAGTCCTACGCGTATATCGGCAACAAGGATTACTTCACAGAAGTCAGGAATTTTTGCGGTTTGGTTGGGTTCGGCAAATGACAGCTTGTGTGACGCATCGTGTTGAAACTTCAACGAGCCTTCCTTCTCGTTTTTCTGTTCGTGTGGTTGTCCTGCTTTGACCCTGTCGACATATATCGGATTACATCTTTCAAGTCCGCTATTATTATGGTAAGTGCATTGCAACCTACTTGTTGGCAACGATTGACCGTTCTTCTACGCGTACTCTTCCAGACAGCCGGGAGAATAATTTCGCCGAAAGTTTACCATTAGAGTCTAGGATTACCTCAGTTCTTGTTTGCTTTGCAATCTTCTCAGTTGTATAAAAGCTTAGAGTGCCTCTTCACATTTCACAGACCGCTTGCACGTTTGTACTTGTTTACAAAATAGGTTGTAATAAACTTCTAGGAAATTTGAAAACAATATTTTGTGTCTGTTTTCCTGCCCATTTGCAAACACCTGTGTGAGCACATTTTTTCTACGGGTTTACTGCATGTTATAAATAGGTTAATGAGTTTCGGGACGATTTTAAATAAGTTTAAGGTAACCAACCTTCCAGACAATACCCATTTAGGGCTTGCGAATAATTTGCCTATCCGAATGGCTCGTTCAAATGTGTGGTCACGTGCCAGGTCGAACGGTCGCCCATATCAAACGAGGACCAGTAACAAACGCGCACCCGTATCAAATGGGTACCGTATGAAACGGGTACCCATATCCCATAATCACGTTTGATCCGAAAGGATCGACAAGTTTGCCACCAATTTCATTCACACGGGTCGACCAGTTTGGCACCCGTTTGAATTTCAAGTGCGTGTTTTTTTTTCAGTAGGGGGACGGTCCTCTGCGCGAGACTTCGATAGATCTGGCGGTTCGGAAGCCCCTCCGTTCGGTCGAACTCTCCCAGTATATATCGCTGTGTCTGGAAGCATCTCTGGAAACTACGCGTTAAAACAACGACGTTACTGGTAACCCCTTCGTTTTTTTCAGTAACGCATTAATGCGTTTGTTATAATCCAAGATAACTAATGAACAGTTATTTTGTTCCTGTAGTTCAGCATTGTTTATCATATTACGTTTCTTGTTATGCGTTATGTTTGGTTAAAATTAGTCACGTCTTTCGTCCCTCTACAGGGCCATCGGGACCTCGCTAGGTTCACGAAGTTTCATAAACCAAGTATGAAATAAATATTCGAAATATGTTTGTGACGGTTCTGTTATTATCAGAGTTTAATCCGTTTCTAAATTCTGGGATCTGATAATGCTGATATTCAAACTAACACAAAACTAACGCAAAAGTAACGCTTGTTGCTGATAGGTAGTAACGGTAGCAGAATTTTTTTAAGATTTGAGGGACGTTTAAGAATTTCAGAAAAATGTTTTGGCTTGACGACCTTAGAAGTAACCCAATTTCGTTACATATCTTGAAAACGTGCACAGCTTTCAATTGAATAGGCCTTATTGAGTGGGGCTAACTCTAGCGTTATATCGCACGACCTAAGGTCTTCTACGAACGTTTGCACATCTTTCTACGCGCAAAAAAAAAACCCTGAAACATTCACGACCATTTATAATAAACAAAATAAATATACACTTCGCGCTTTAAGTGACCTCGATTTTCGTGATAAAGCGCGATGACGCCTAGTTTAAACTCGACCAAAAAATCATCCATTGTTGCTCGCCAATGGCGCTGCCCAAACTAGAGATACATGCTCATAAGTGCATTAGGTCTCTCACCACTGACACTTCGGAATCGTAAGAATGTCTGACGTAGACACTTGGCCCTGTGATGAAGCATTTATTTCCCCGAAGGTTAACCTCAAAGTGGGTTCGGAGTATCACTGCATCAATTGGTGCAATCCTGGTGAGAGGAACAGAGGAGAACGGTAAGATATAAAGGGCATATTTTAGGCTCACCAGATTTGCTTTAAAAAAATCATTTTGATCTACAGTAATTCGCTTTGTGCAGGTGCTTATAAAAGCAGGAAAATATTATATAGGCAATCATCGTCAAGATGAGTCAGGTTGTTAAATAAAGCTTGTTGATTCACTTTTTAGTTATAAAAAAACATACGACTGAAATAATAAACCTGTTAAGCGTCATCGACAAACCACCAAAGCGGTACATATTAGGAAGATTTGTAGTGCGTGGAAAGTGCAGGTGGTGCGCTATAGTTACCGCTATTGCAACTGCTGCAAGACTGGCGGTGCAATTATAGAAGGAATAATAAGCGCGGTGATGTTTTCAGCTCGTATTTTCGCATATTCAGCCTTTAACCTATTGCAGAAAGTGTAAATTTTATCCGGTCATCGCAGTCCCCACACGTTCCACAATGTTCTAAAATATACCTATATAGCGGTTTTTGATTGCACTGAGCAAGTTTGTATTTAGAAGCATCTGTTTCTTTTCCTTCGATGATGAAAAAGTGAATTAACGATAATTCGTTTGACATTAGTTTTTATTGTGACAATTGGCGCCTCATACGCCCATGATCGTATAACTCACCTGCACAAAAGGCGCTAGTGTAACTTTCTCGGCGTTTTGGAAACATTTTTAAATCCTTAAAAAAGCATGCTGGGTAGACCAAGCATTTCTTTGCCACATCACACTGCCCCCAACAACCTAAACATTCCGAGCGCCGAAAAAATGCGCACGCTCATGCACGGAGAGGCGAGGTACACGTGCCATCCTCCTCCCCTATTGAACGCATGCGCAGTTTGCGAGACAAAGAGCGCACTGTATGTGCCGCAGTCCTCACATTGACTCGCAAGAGGAACGAGCGGACGGAAAAGTTGATAGCTTAACGGAACCCCGGCGTGGAGTATGAGCT
The DNA here is from genome assembly GCA_037355805.1 of Ixodes ricinus. Classification (NCBI taxonomy): domain Eukaryota; kingdom Metazoa; phylum Arthropoda; class Arachnida; order Ixodida; family Ixodidae; genus Ixodes; species Ixodes ricinus. The sequence continues at coordinate 259,470 of JAZHYW010023707.1, forward strand.
TGCTCCACGCACCAAGGAGACGCCGGAGCAGAGACATGCAATGTACGGTTTCTCAGAATCTAATAAGCGGAATCAGAGCCTTCATTGAAGATTAGCAATGCTATCACAATTCGACGTGTTCTGTTGCACAGCATCGCTGAAACATAACTCCGTATATTTCTTTTTTGTACTGTTCCGCTGCACTGTCAACAGACTCCCAATATAAAGGCATGGACATCTTGACGTTTGAAAAAAAAAGCATGAACCATTTTATCGTGAGTAGCGCCATTTTGAGCACTGTTGCGCCATCTAGATAGCGGCGTCAGGTTCCGAGGCAATGCTGGGTGGTGTTAGAGGCGGGGTTTATGCCGCACGTCCGGGAGCTTCCTGGCTCGTGACGACGACCATTCCCCGAAGTGAAGAACCCAGGGGTCCAGTGGAGGTGGGAGAATTGGTAACGTAACGAACGGTTTAATTACATGGTTGCGATACAGTCGTCAAATCCGAGAGAACTCCTGAGCAGCCTCGCGCTCCGCCTTATATAGGGTCCGTTTTCTCCCTCACTCCCCGCCAGGGCAGCAGGTGCGCAGCAGCAACCCGCCGTCAAGTGCGTCGTAGCAAAGTCCGCCGCGTCGTAGCCAGAAGTGCGTCGTAGCCATGGTCCTCCGCAATTAGGTCATGCCTCTCTCCCTTTCCTGAGCGCGCCAAGCCCCACGCACGCACACACGTCCCGTTGACGTCACGGACTCGTCGAGACCTGTCTCCGCAGTTAGGCCCGGCCTCTCTCCCCTTCCGGAGCGCACCAAGCCGCACGCACGCACACACGTCCCGTTGACGTCACGGGCGCGTCGAGACCTGTCTCCGCAGGCGCAGACACGTAGGCGCCGGCTCCGTACTCCTCGAGACTCGTTTCGCGTAGGCCCCGTCCAGCAGGCGACGTTCCCGGACAGATCATGACTCGTTTCCGCCGCGTTGAAACTCGGAAGAAGGTCGCCGAAGGTTCCATTCTTAACAGCCCCTCCGGGGCCAGGGAAACCTCGAAAGGCCGGTGGTACGATCGCTGGCCTGAAGAGGTGGGCTTGGAGTAGGCCTTGAGAAGACGCTGCAAGCACCCAACAAACTCCCAAACCTCTTACAACGGAGGCATTAGCGGAAACGTCCCACACAACACCACGCCACACCGCAGTCAAACGCTCGGAATTCGCCAGAGACCCGCCAGACTGGACTACGGATTACAAAAATTTGCAAAAAAACTACAAATTTAAAACCTTAGGACAAATGCGGGTATCGAGACCCGCTGTCGCCAAAACACAACTCATTTTTCCAACGAGGTCACAATGAACAAAATACAAAAGACAAAAACTCTTCGCAATTTGTGAGGTCCTTTTGGGGTTTTAACGAAGTGCCCCCACTTGGATCCTCATTCCCGTGGATGACGAAGACCTCTGAGATCATCCCTACTGTTTTTGGTGATACCAGAAAAATCTGCTCAACCCATCGGCATTGCCGTTAAATTTGCCTTTCCTTTTTCTTGCCCTGAAGTCGCAGTGATCGATTTTCACGTGATTTCTAGACGTGAAAATGCGGTCCTTATAGCGCCGAAAAAACAATCCGCCTTTTTCATGCCCCGTCACATTGGTCCTAGCAATCTCCTGAGCTGTACCGCGAAACCCTGACACACTAGGGTCGCTCTTCTGCTCGACTGTCAAAGACACTCTGTCTACTCGTAGCAGAGGACCAAAGTTACGTGACGCCGGAGCTACGAGAGATCTTTCGCTGATCCCGTCTTCCTCCGCCTTTTCCGCCGGTTCGTTGGGACGGCGTACACTTTCTAGTGCTACGAGGTCAGGCTGTTCTACAACCTGGTCCCTCTCATCCCGTTTCTCTGCCTTCAACTCTGGGAGTGCTTGCTCCCCGTCAGCTGCCTCTGGCTCTGGATCACTCGTCAACAAAGGGGCGAGCTGACGCGATTTGGACCTCGTACACTGACTGAACTAGTCCTTCTCCCAGTTGTTGACCCCTCTCGCGCAGCAGGAATTCTGACCGGTTAGAAAACAAATAAGGATACTCCAACGGGACTGTTTGCGAGACAGCCGCCTCTGTCACTAGCTCTCCGAACGGGCCAGTTATCCTTACCGTCGCCATAGGCAGACAGACACTGTGCTTTTCGAGCAGCTGCTTGATCCAAACTACCTTTCCAGTAAAATCGGATGTCGTTACATACGACGGATGAACAACGTCCATCGTCGCTGCACTGTCCCGAAGCACCCTGCACGGCTTTCCGTTTACCTGGAGCTCGTGAAGATAGGGACGAAGGAGCTCCAGGTCCTCGTCACTACCGGTCACGGTCGAGAACACAACCCGCGGTTTCTTACATCTGGCCGCTGTGTGTCCCGGCTCCTGACAGTTGTAGCACAGGAACGGCTTCCTAGCCTCGAACTGCCCTGTTTGGCTTTTCCGCGCCTCGTCTCCGTTCGAGTGTTCTGCGCTCTTTTCTGGGACCTTTTGTCCTGCTTCGGGCTTCTCGGGCCCGTTTTCTCGCGAGCCGTTTCCCTGTCGGAAGGTCTTGCGCTGATCGCTCCGGCCGGGTTCGCTTTCCTCTCCGCTCAGCTTTCTACGCGTTGCGTACTCCTCGGCTAGCTCAGCGGCCCTTTCGACAGAGTCGACTCCTACCCTGTCCTGCACCCAGAGCTTGACTGACTGCGGAATGCTACGAAAGAACTGTTCGAGGCACACACACTCGACTACCTTGTCTCGGCTTTCGTACACTTCCTCGCTCTTCAACCATTCTATCAAATTGGTTTTAAGCCCGTAAGCGAATTCCGAGTAGCCCTCGCTGCTCTTTTTGGATGCGTTTCTAAACCTTTGACGGAACGCCTCGGCAGAAAGGCGGTACCGTTTCAAAAGGCTGGACTTCACCTTGTCGTAGTCGTCCGCGTCTCCAGCACTAAGGCGCGCGACAACCTCTGCAGCCTCACAGGGCAACAAAGTCAAAAGCCGTTGCGGCCACGTTTCTGGGGCGAAGCTCAACTTCTCACATGTCCTCTCAAAGTTCACTAAGAACAGGCCCACGTCTTCCCCAACTTTAAACGGCTGCATGAGCTTCTTCATTTGATACGACTCGGTCTCACTTGCTCGCACCGGAGTCCCAACTCTACTGTTCTGTGAGTTTAATCGCTGTTGTTCCATCTCTAACTCTAACCTTTTTAGCGCTGCTCGTTCCTCTCTCGCTGCAGTCTGCTCCCGTTCCCGTTCCTCTCTCGCTGCAGCCTGCTCCCGCTCTCGTTCCTCTCTCGCTGCAGCCTGCTCTCGCTCTCGTTCCTCTCTCGCCGCAGTCTGTTCTCGTTCCTCTCTCGCTGCAGCCTGCTCTCGTTCTCGTTCTCGTTCCTCTCTCGCTGCAGCCTGCTCCCGCTCCTCTCTCGCTGCAGCCTCGCTCTTAGCGTTCAGAAGCAGTTCCCACGCAATTTTAATTTCCTCTACTTCTGCGCTCTCTGAAATCGCTTTACTGATCTCAGATTTCTTCATCTTTTGCTCCACCTCCACACCCAATTCTTCACATAAACAGAATAAATCTGTTCTCAGTAACCTCATTAGATCCATGATCGCTGCTCTTTAGCTTTGGCTTTGTTCTTAAACTTGTCGCGAGGTTGTACCTAAACCTAGCGCACGAGTCAAACACTAAGGATTCCCAGCAGTTCAAAATTAATTACCCATAATCTGAAGCCTGGCGAATCTCAAAGCAAAGTCCAAACGCTCACCCGCAGATGTAGCACGATGTCGCATGGTCCGATCCCAACCGCTGCCAACCAGTTGTTAGAGGCGGGGTTTGATGCCGCACGTCCGGGAGCTTCCTGGCTCGTGACGACGACCATTCCCCGAAGTGAAGAACCCAGGGGTCCAGTGGAGGTGGGAGAATTGGTAACGTAACGAACGGTTTAATTACATGGTTGCGATACAGTCGTCAAATCCGAGAGAACTCCTGAGCAGCCTCGCGCTCCGCCTTATATAGGGTCCGTTTTCTCCCTCACTCCCCGCCAGGGCAGCAGGTGCGCAGCAGCAACCCGCCGTCAAGTGCGTCGTAGCAAAGTCCGCCGCGTCGTAGCCAGAAGTGCGTCGTAGCCATGGTCCTCCGCAATTAGGTCATGCCTCTCTCCCTTTCCTGAGCGCGCCAAGCCCCACGCACGCACACACGTCCCGTTGACGTCACGGACTCGTCGAGACCTGTCTCCGCAGTTAGGCCCGGCCTCTCTCCCCTTCCGGAGCGCACCAAGCCGCACGCACGCACACACGTCCCGTTGACGTCACGGGCGCGTCGAGACCTGTCTCCGCAGGCGCAGACACGTAGGCGCCGGCTCCGTACTCCTCGAGACTCGTTTCGCGTAGGCCCCGTCCAGCAGGCGACGTTCCCGGACAGATCATGACTCGTTTCCGCCGCGTTGAAACTCGGAAGAAGGTCGCCGAAGGTTCCATTCTTAACAGTGGTTAGAAATGTTGGTACAAGTAGCTCCAGGGGCCACATCGCACGTTGGGTCTGCATGTTGGGCGCTCCAAAGTGCTGCGTATCCGACCTAGGCGCGTCTTGTGCCTTGTGTGCCGCGGGTGGTGTTTTTCAAATGACTGAAAAGATTCTTGTTCCGCATTATGGGATCCGCCAGTGCTTAGATGACGAGAAGCGCGGCACTGAACGCGCCATCGATAGGAATTGGAGGGTAGTGCTCAAAATATTTTATACGTTTACAGCGATTGAATCTCCCTTAAAGGGGCACTGACAGCCCAAAGGTCGTATTTTTTCTATTGTCTAAAACGATGCACGTTGTAGTCATAAACACAAAAAAACGCATCGCGCGAAAAATAAATTTCACGTGCGCGCGCGCTTTTTTTTTTGGCGTTTTCCTCTCCCGCTTTTTCGCCTCCTCGCTTCTTTTGATTCGTGACGTCAAGAATCATGAAATTTAGAAGCTTTGTAGTCGACACTTTCTATAACATTTAATAACGGCAATCGTGAAACATGTTTTTTAACGCAATTCCGAGCGCACTATGGCCCTTCTTTTTTAAGTACCAAAAATCTGAGTCCGTTCCAACGAGGTAGAGGGCTTAGAGCGATAAACCGGGGTTCCGGTCTGCACTGGAAAGTGACCCCATAAGGCCGCTGCCATTGTACGCAAATTTGACCACTCGTCACGTGACCAAACGAAATACGTGACGTCACAGAAAAGATGGCAGCGCCCAGGCATTGGCTGGCTCCAGCTTGGCCGGAGCATTGAGCCGGAGCTTGTCGGATAGCTTTGTTCGTTGTCGTTCGTCTCGGCGAGTTGATTTCAGACGCGGAAGCCGTCATATGAGGCCGGTCGAAAGCGACTTCAGAGTTCAGCGTGGTGTCTAACGTAGGTATAACATGAAAATACGGAGGAACGGTGTGCATTTCGCTGGTGAGCGACGAGGAAATTGCCACGAAGGAGACAATCGGCCCTACATTTCTCGGACCTCGGATTGATTCGGACACCGCTAGAATAAATTTAGAGGCGACGTTTCTGTGCTCTCGTTGACCATCGGAACCTTCGAGATCTGCAGTGAAGCGTGTGCAATATATTTGGATACACAGTTTAGCGACGGAAATTGCGTGAGTCGTGCTTGGCAGTGTGCAATCGTGGTGCCGCTTCGTTCAAATGACCGAAGGCTCACTTTGGTTGTGCGGTGCACCGGAGAGCTGCCTTGACGCTTGTAGTTCCCGTGCCGTGCTAAATGATACTGTGCTGCTTCCCAAATTGTTCCGGCGTAGACGTGCACTTTCACGGAGCACAGGTGTGCGGCGCGCCGAAGAGCTGCCTTCAAGCTGGTAGTTCCTGTGCCGTGCTTTAGGTGATGCTGTGCTGCCTACTAAATTGTTCTGGCGTAGACGTGCACTTTCACGGAGCACAGGTGTTGCAGTTGGTATTGATTCCGCTGGTCTGTCTCACGTTTCGTCGACACCAAAGTTTCATCAACACTCGATCGTTACGCGAATTGCAAGCTGTATGGACATTTCATCGCGCGTGTTACCTACCCAGTCCACCCGTTCACGCCGCTTTGCGACGGCAGTCTGCAGCTCATTACCAGAAAAGTGGTCCCACATCGATTTCAGTTCAGCTCGTCCACGGCAGTCGCCAAACGCCGAAGGAGAAGATTTATTCGGACAGAATGCCACTAAAGCAATGCAGCTTCTTTAGTGGTCAGGATAGACTCTCTTCTGTCTGTTTTGTTATATTGTCACGGATGCTTGCTCCAGTCCTATTTTCTATCAATATTTACTATTCTGGAAAGTTCCAGGCCATGCTCAGCTGACATTGTATGTTCTGGTGGAGGTGCTGCGCACTTTACCCATAGCCCTTCACTCTGTGTGGACCCTGGCGGCTCTTTAGCCGAGTTGCCCGATAACAAGAGACGGGTGGCACATTATCCCGCGTCTTAAACCCCCGGCGAGCCGTGAACCAAGTCGTATCCCGAGCCCGGCAGGAAAACCGCAAGACGAGCGAGTATCACAAGGACGAACCTCGGAAATACACCACAAAGAACTTGAAATCCAAGCCAGTCGCTGCTACCAGCAAGAACCACCGGAATTAGGTCTTTTGCCAGAAAAACCGAAGCTGACTAAGCCAACAATGACAAACCTGTTGCAGCAAACCGCGTCCGCTCCCACCATCGTTTGCATGCCCGTCGCACCTCGTACTCTGATGCCCTTTCACGCAAGGTGCATAAGACGTCGAGGGCTGGATTGAACAATATGACCGTGTCGCCCGCCACAGTGGGTAGATGGACAACCAGCTCCTGCAGAACCTATACTTCTCGTGGAAGAAACTGCCAGGCACTGGTTTGAGAACCACGAATCCTCCTTAACGTCGTGGGAAGTTTGCAAGATCGAGCTGAAGTGCACGTTCATCAGCCAACAGTGACGAGAGAGAGCCGAATTCCTGATTCTGTCCAGGACACGGCCCCAACGAGAACGTCACCACCTTCGTGGAGGATGTTTTGCGCCTGATCGAGCACCCACGCCAACCCTGATGCTACGGAAGACAAGAAGCTAAGAATCCCATGTCCCTCATGTGAGGGACAACACCTTCGGCAGCCTTGTCCGCGACCCCACGACAACAGTCGAAGGGTTCATATCTATGAGGCTTCCAACATTGAATGTACAATGCAGGCCCGAGCCTGTCACCATCAACAACTCCCCAGCGTCTCGACACTCGAGTCGTCCAGCTGCAACTTCGACGCCAGCCCCCAGGCATCCGTGACATCATCCACAACGGTGTCCGGGAGGAGATAAGGAAGCTAGTTCCTGCCATCAGTTGCCCGGCTTTTATTTTGATTGCCGAGATTGTTTCAGAAGAAGTTTGACAGGCATTTCAACTGGAGACTTCTTCGAGCGAAGCGGCATCTGACGAACCGAGGGCGACTTATGCCACAAAGTCACAACGACCACCACCGGCTACCTGTTACTATTCAATGCCAATTCAAGGAGACACCCCAACGCCGAAGCATTCCCGACATCGGGAAGAACCAGTGTAGGTCCGCGCTGAACAAAGTACACCGAGGAAAACGGAGGTGCTGCGAATGGCCGACCGAAAACCTCTCTGCTACCACTGCATGAGGCCGACCATGTCTACTGGAGGTGCCCGTACCAATAAATTGGCCTGCAAGGGTTCGTGCCGAACGACCCTGGACCACGTCTCGACGAGCGTCCGCGGAAGATTGACGATGATCTTCGGCGGTCTTTGTCCCTGGTGCCGACATTACCCCGAAGCTCGTGATCCACTTCATCTGGACGGGAGGTAAGCACGACAAAGCAGGTGAGCGGCAATGCAAGGACAGTTGATCTGGTGTCGGTTGTCGTCCAAGGACAATACCTAATAATTTGCTGACACTAATTATCTGTGTCCACGTCACGAAGCACACAATTTCCAACTTTGAGGGAGAATGCCGCTGAGTGACTTGAAGAAATAGAATGGTTGGTTGCTCTCAAAAGTGGACTGCAAGCATCACCAGACTTCACTTTGCCACACGAGACTTACACAAGTTGCAGTGGTCGCGGGATGCAGAATAAATCGCCATTACGAAATGGAAGTGAAATGGCTTGAATAGCAAACAAACATTGTTGCCAGCTATCAAGTCAACGGTACAGCAAAAGGCACAGCCACATAACCAATACATGCCCGAGCTTACTGCATTGATGCAGAAAACTACCAGGAAAATTTTGCGGATTAGAAGCCAGCCCTGCAGCTTCAGTGCATCAGATGTCAGTGGCCGCACATGACGTATGAATACAAGACGGCATCAGTCGGTCAAAGTTGCTACTCGACCAAACTGAACACCGACGTGCCAGGAGCGTCATCCGACAACAAGGTCCACAGGTACTACGACTGAACGCCTGACAGGAGACTGTCGCAGACAGAACTCGTTATGGAACCATTTACTAAGAATCAATAATTTTTTGATACACTAACCAGATAAACATATTTCCGCTTGCCTTTACGCCTTGAGAGTCTATACACCAAGAATTGTGTTCACTTCTCGCGCAGGTCCTTTTGAGGACACTCGCATCTCTGACCCCTCAATATTAATTAATGGGACATACCAGACTGGTTGCATTGGGCTGCACTCGTTCCACTTCTCCTGAACATGTGGCGCATTCGAAAACCAACTCAAGTGATGTGAAAATGTTATTTATTAATTTATTCCCTCCAGGGGCCTTCATAGGCATTGCAGAGACGATACTTAAAACTACAGACATGATAATAACATTAAAGCACACTGCTGTAACTTGTTAATTGCAAAAACAAACACACCTCTGAGCATATACTTTAATAGTATGTGTTGATGTATTGTTATATAGCAGGACACTTCCTATACGTATGACACAATAGACCCTTTGCAGAACCCCATCAAGCAACACAACTGTCACCATTTTTTTTCGGCGTAAAGCACACAAATGGGCCCCAGTTCACGTCGGATGCTAATGCAGCATTCGAGTCCAATAGGCGCTGAGCCGAGTTCACAGTGATGGCGGACATAACATTCTTGTCGAACAAATGCCCAAAGTATGAAAGCCTGGGGTAATTAGAGTAGTAGCTACTGTAATTCGTTTCATCACAATTTGGCAAACGGCAAAGGCTACAGTCTCGGTGAGCCAATATGCACATTGGAGAGAGGCACATGACAACATGTCATTCAGAGTGTTCGTCTGCACAGATTTGTCACACACCTTCGCTCCGTCTCTCTGATTGGCTCGAGGGGGCTGTGGCGGTTGCCCTTTTCCAAGTTACAATGATACGAAGTATAGGCAGCCCACACTTTTCAAAAAAGTATATTGAAGAGACCGAAAGGGATGGTCAATGAGGTGGCGTTGCCCAATAATAAGTGTTAACGCTTCGCGAATTGCTACGAGGTTCAGCAGCTGTTGAAGACGATCCGATGTGAAAGCTGCATAACGAATTCTATGGGTGAGTTCGGGAATTACAAAGCCAATGGGTGGAGCTGGTATGAGTCGTGGATGCATCCGTGTGGGAGTGTGACAGGAGGGGAATGTCGTGTGTATAACACAGACAGAGAAAACTGCCGCAAGGCGACTGCAGGAAGAAGAGTTGAAGCTTTTCCGTATTCCCAGGATAGTTGTATACCCCCTGTGAACCGAATTGGAAAGGAACCATGGGGGCGTGGTAGGTAGCTTATATTCTTGAAGCATCGTAGTCGGTATGCTGTCAGTATGGTCTAGAATCTGCTGTCAATACGGCTGTAAAAAGACTACCTTTCGGTAAGTCAACCAGGTGATGAGCGCGATGGCCTTTTTGTTAGAGTTGTCGAACATGATTCCGAACAGCTCCACTGGGTACAGAATGGCTATTATTGGAAGGCAGTGAGATTCGGCAATGGTGTCATCGGTGGATGTAGATTTAGGGACTCCGAGACATACTCTAGAGTGCTTGTGCCTGAAGATGTTGGCCTTCCGTAGAGAAAATTGAGAGAGCATTAAATGAGTGTTCTCTGCTGTAGTTGCGCAAACCGTAACCCTCGCGCTATATGCCACATAAACGACAAGGGGGCACGTGGGTCAAAAGAAGCGCAGGTGCTTCTCCACTTTTTCTTGGAAAGTTTGTTAAGATGACGGCGCATGTGCTTTTGAGTTCTTCTGTCATTGCGGATATCAGCAGGTAATTTTGTGCGCCTTGCACGCCTCTCTGCGCGTCGGCGAATGGCCCGCAGTCGCTCATATTCTGCGTCCACCGTGGTGCGGGAGGGCGGAAGGTGTACAGCTTTCGTTGCTTCCTTTGCTGACAGTTGGATGGCAGATATAAACTCATGATAGGTACTAGTGCTTTGGAGGCGCACTTCTACGTCATCTTTAAACTCTTTCCAGTCGGTGTATGATACAGAATGAGGCTTGGTGTTGACTTGGAAACCAGAAATTGTGGTGTAGGTTGGTATGTGGTCACTGCCATGGCACTCGACGTCTACGAACCAGGAGCTCCGTGAGACAATCTCGCGTGACACAAAAGCGACGTCTAAACAACTACTGCTACGGGTGCCTCGAACAAAAGTCGGTGAACCATCATTCAAAACACAAAGGTCATGATCGTCTGCCAGATCAAGTAGCTCTTTTCCACGACGCGTAGTTTTTGCGCTCCCCCAGGCCGCGTTATGAGCGTTGAAGTCTCCTGTCAATAAAACTGGCCCTGGGCACTGTCTAATGATAGCATCCAATCTAGAAACGTCAAACACACAGGACGGGGCTACATATGAAGCAATAATGGTGAATGAAACCTTCCCCCTACGAACAGTTACACTGACGTATTCATTATTTGGGTGTGATGAGACATCATGGTGAACATAAATGAGGTCTTTCCGAAGAGCTAGAAATACCCGACTAATGCCAGAATCCCGAGCCGACTGAAACACTTCGTATCCGGATAGGCGGAAATCTGCAGCTACACGCGATTCACAGATGGCTAGGATCGGGAACCGGTACTTGAATGCAAACTGTCTGAAGTCTGAGAGACGTGAAGGTAACCCTCTCGCATTCCATTGGAACACTGTGGCTTGTTTTACATCATCTTCAAAAGAAGAGGCATTAGCCATTAGACTGATGCAAGCTGGTGATCATTGTTACAATTGCGGGTTTAAAGACCATAATTCCCTCGAGGATGCTCTTAAAAGTGCAGGATGGCAGCTTGGAAGTAAAACTTTCAAGGACAGTAAAGATAAGACTTATTATGTCGCCGACTGTCATCAATCCAAGCGATGGGAATAGTGGCTCCCTTGTGGACCCAGCATGGGTATCTGTGTTCTTGTTAGGCTGCTTGTTGCGTTTAGATGGAGGTGGCGGAGCAGTTCTTGATGTCTCTGTAGCTCCTTGTGGTTCATTGGTGGGCTCATTCTGAGCCCCTGCTTGTTGTTCGGAGGAGTATGTTTTGGCTTAGCTTTTCTAGGGGTCCTCTGCTGTACTTGCTGCTGAGGGGCCGTCGAGGTTGATGATTCCTGAAGAACATCCAGTGGCGGGAAAGACGACAAAGGTGGAGGGTCGTCCTTAATGGGAGGGGTCAGTCGCGGGCCATGCACGAAGTTTTTTGTCTTGTTGAGCGCAGCCAAACGTACTTTGCAATTTGCATAGTCTGCTGGATGCTCTCCGCCGCAGTTAGCGCACTTCGGTGGTGTCCCGCCTACACAGTCTTTGGTAGAATGTGGTTCACCACATTTCTTGCATTTTAAGGTGTTCTTACAATATTTCGCCACATGGCCAAGGGCTTGACAATTGAAGCACCTCGGAGGAGCCTCAATGTACTCGACGACTTCGTGCCGAGTAAATCCTAGGTTCACTTTCGTCGGACGCTCTGTGTTCGGACGAAACGTGAGAACGACGCGATCTGATGGACTTGCGGCGTCGCCAGGCTTCCCTCGGCGACGATAGAGGCGGCGAGCCGCGATGACACCTTCTGGTTGTAAGTATTCTCTTAATTCTGCATCCGTGTACCACGTGGGCACTGCCTTGATCAGTCCATAGTTCTGAAGGTAGGCGCTGGGTATGGTGACTTGTATGGGTATGTCACCGAGACAGCGAACTTGCAAGAGCTTGTTCACTGAAGTGGCGTCCGCTACTTCCACCAGGAGACCCCCCCCTGGCAGTGAAGCGATGGCGGATGATGGGGCCATCCGCTGCCGTATTGACTTGCGTGCTCAATATTAGCGGATTTTGTTGCTGGAGGCGATGCGTCTTGTCTGCCGGTGTCAGTAGTACCGGGACTCCTGATGTTCTTTGTCGGCGGTGCTCCACAAGGATGAATCCTTCTAGGTCACCCTCCGTGAATCCTTGATCCATTGCGTCGTTTGCTCCAGC